>JAMKCH010084056.1:0-15852 GCA_023653785.1 Ophioderma brevispina
CATTGTTTTGAAAAATGGCACGCCACAGTCAACCATGGTTTAAAACATTCCAAAGGATGGGACCATGGTCAAGCATGGTCAAAAACTCTGCATGTTGACCATGTTGGCAGTGGTGCCATTTTCAAAAACATGGTCAACCATGGTTAATAGGGCCATGTTTAACCCATGGTCAACCCTGGTCAAACATAGAGAGTTTTGACCATGTGTTGACATTGTCACTTTGGGTTGTTTTGACCATGGTTTGAACCGTGGCGTGCCATTTTCAAAAAAACATGGTTAACCATGGTCAAACATGGTCAATATGATATGTTTAACAATGGTTGACCATGGTCAAATTGTCCATGATCAACCATGGAGGATAATGTGCCATTTTTTCAAAAACATGGTAAACCCCCCCAAAAAAAAAAACATCCATAGGGTTTTGTACAACCAGTACAGTTCCATCTATGTTTAGGTACATTATTTCATAGTGAAGACAAATCAACTTACATTGACCCAAAACCCAGGAATTGAAACGGGGACCTTTGTATTACAAAACTGATGACTTACCGATTGAGCTAACCTATCTTGCTTAATAACAAGATGGCAAAATATTAATATCAATTGATTAAAAAAAGTTTCAACAGTTTAAAAACACTAAATAAGACTACTAAGACTCAAGAAATGGCGACCTCTCACAGAGCTTAACAGTGGTTGAAAAAATCCTGAAAACCTCAGTGAATCCCCTGTAGGCCGTGAAAACAATTGCACTGAAATGATCAGGTCAACCCTGGTCAATTAAGGTGATAATAAAAATGGTTGACCATGGTCGAAGTGACCATGGTCAACCATGGCCCACAAGGTGATGACCATGGGTGACAATGCTCAGCCATGCTAAAGCATGGTCGACAATGGTAACCACGGTTGACCATGGTCAAGCCACCATGGGCTGTCATCGCTGGACCATAGTTCACCATGGCAGCCATTGTCTGACCATGGTGACTAACAAGAATTGTGGTGGCACAGATCTATGTGTACATCAACAGTGCATTGTGGGAGTAGAAAGTACAGATTGAATTGCTGGGAACCCCAAAAACCACGTAATGCCAATAAATTTGACCAATTAATCACTGTAATGTGGGCCCACAATTCAACCCATGACTTTTCTTAGTTCTTCTCAGAGCTGAATATAGTAGTGGGGACACCAAGTGTAATGATTATCATTAATCCATGGATCTCCTAATTAACCTAAAGCTGCATGAATTTGAATATTTTTTCTCACAATTCTTGGGCATAGAGACACGTAGTGACCGTGGCATTACATGTCCATTTCCTAATGCAGTGCCCATGGTCAGACACACGGCTACTTGAAAGTGACCCCATGTTCACCATGGTCAGACAATACAGCCACTAAGTGTCATGTTCAACCATCGGCTAGACAATAACCAGATTTCTAATTAGGGACCTGGTCAGACATGGGCTACTTGAAGTGCCCATGGTCACCATGGTCAGCCATGGGACTACCTTGTTCAACCATGTCAGACTTTGAGGTTTCTGGGTTAGGGACCATGCGTCAGTCACAATTGCACTGAAGTGAACATGGTCAACCATGGTCAAATGAGGTGATACAAATGGTTGAACATGGCTATTACTTTTTGAAAGTGTCCAGGTCAACCATGGTCAAGTCAAGTGATGACCATGGCTGACCATGGTTCAGAGCCATGCTAAGCACAGTCGACCTGGTATAACCCTGGGTCCCATGGTAACCAACGGTTGAACCATGGTCAAGCCACCAGGCTGATCATCGCTGACCATAGCTAACCATGGTCAAGCCAGTTTTGACCATGGTTACCCAGCTACACGGTTGACATTTTCGCCAGTTTTGGTCATGTATATACTAACATACACATGTCTACCTACTATATATCTTTGCCGTTTGCGATGAGTTTCACCTCTCGCGCAACCCCCCCCCCACCACCCGCTCTTTCAGATGTTCGATACGATGGTCAAAAATGTGTCAACCGCGAGCGAGCGACCGTTGAAATATTGTTTTCTGTACATTTACAAATCTGTGCGCCCTCGTCAACAAAATCCATGGCTATACGCCACTGCACCCACACACCAATCTACACACAACACACCACCCACAACAACACAACATACACACTGATTCCTCACATAGACCTCTCCATGCAGTTTTAAGTCCACTTCTCTGCCAGGTCTGCAGTCCTGCAACTAGTTTTACAAGAAGAGTCCCTAAAAGGACATTCCTATTCTGCCCAGAGCCCTAACTAATGAAGTTAGATTCTGACTAGTAAATTAGGCTTGTTATTCTGCATACATGAACACCTAGCTTTAGGGTGTGTTTTCAATCCGCTTTATATTCCACCAATTCGTACATCCTTCAGGTAAATATAGTTTTCCTAGTTCTAAAAATGATGTTTTTAGTTGTTTTCACATCCTCTTCATGCTGTAATTTAATATAAAATTCTTTTGGAATTTGGCCAACTAGGTATTCAACTTAGTTATTACTTCAGCTTATAGTATTTTTTTCCAGCTACTTAAAAGATTAATGCCTCCTTCCTTTTTGTTCTTTAATTTGATATATATAGTCATGTAATAAACACATTAAGTTTGGTCTCAACTCAGGCATTTTCTGTTGGATATTTTTGCCCTGTAATATATTCAACCTTTCATGAAGCAAGTTTAATTATTTGGTCAAACAAAAATATAGATAAAGAACTTGGCCAACTACTGTAACTCTGCATATTTCACTTCTAAACGGATAAGGCAACATTTGTTGTTTCTTTTCTAAAAAGTATAGGTAATAGATGTAAATCACAAGTCCCATTACACTCGCTATTTTGACATTTTTATTTTTTTAATTTGCAAAATTTTGTACACATTAAAATGATTCATTAGAATGTGGTTTTTGGTGTTCATCAGCTGTCCTATATTTACTTCTTAAGATGCAATTTAGTGATTCACAACCTCATCCCCTGACCACGGGCCCCTGACTTGACAAAAAATGAGATATCTCTGAACCATAAGCCTTCATGTGTATCTTACGTGCAATTCGGATCATTTCTGTAAACCAATTCTATTTGTAAATGGACAGAAATTACAGCACAGTGGTCTTGGATGGTTGGAAACAATTATTTGTTCATACACAAAACCGCAAGAATGAGCAAGGATCAATATACCCATGTGGCAACTATCCCATGTTTTTTAGAGTATGGAGCATTTACTTTACATGCTTACTTTGATTTCCACATCCTGAATTTCTCTTGTATAGTTTTGCGGTTGACTACAAGGGCCCTTTGCCAAAATATGTTTTCTCATGTGCAATTTTAACTGGTGACATAATCACCAGGAAGTTGGCTCATCAATTCAGGTGGAGATTATGAGAGCCTTTTTACCATGGCACAATTCAATAAATTTTGATTTGATAGCCACTCCAATTGGGCCTAACAGGAGGTCAAATTTTAGTTCTCAAGGTCCAAATGTTTCTATTTTCAGTTCACAAGACACCCATTTGCACGTCCTGTTCAGTTCACAGGTCCAAGGTCCTGTGGGCCGCACACCCCTAACCCAATGAAAGTTTAGTGCCCCCCGGGGCTTCACTTACTCCATATTTAGGGGAGAGAGGGGTAAGATGAGGCCACGGGTTAAGATGAGCCAAACCCACCCCTCTAGAAAAGAATACAACTACTTAATTTCAGCTTTACACCTGCTACTCTATTATTACCATATTGCATAACACCGGTTTCTCTCAAGGTAAAATGGAATCACTTTCTTAACCATACAATTAAAATTTGCACTAAAAATATTTTTTTTATTTTTAGCACTTTTTTTCTAACTTTCTGTAAAATGTTTTTTTGTTCAAATTCACTTATACAAATCAAAGCTAATAATGTGCACTTTTTGGTGTATGGAGGGTGTGATATGAGAACAAATTTTAGAAAACTGTTTTTTTTTTTAATTTTTTAGTTTTTTGCTTTTTATTTAAATGGTCCCTATGGGTTAAGTTGAGCAACTGGGCATGGGTAAGTTGAGCAAGGAAAAAATGTTGCCAATTTTCTCCCAAAAAATTCAAAGTAAATCACTCAACAATTATTTCTTTTCACACTTTAGACTAACTTTCACTATATCAAACATTTTTGGCAAAAAGCCTTGCAAACAAAAAAATTAGAAAAAAAATTGGATTTCAATGCTTATTACAATATATGTGCATTTCTATTGATGGCTCAACGTACCCCCATGACTGGCTCAACTTACCCCACCTTGGGGTAAGTGAGCCAGTTTTACAAATATTTTTGGCATCTCACAGAAGGAATGCAACATACTGGTCTAAAATTTGTGATACCTCGTTACTCAGTAAACATAAACACTGTTTCATATACACTGCTGTGCCCTCCTACGATATTTTTTCTCTGAGCAGATGAAACACGAGTGGCATCAATGATGCAGATAATCCATCAAAATTGGGATGGTGAGGGAATTTGTACATTTGTGGGGTCCCAGGTCATGAGGGTCATTACAGGTCCATTGACATATGCCCACGTCTTGGCCGTGGTTATCTTGAGCAAGTTATGTTGGCTATACACTTAACGTGGAAAATGTTTAGATATTTTGGGTCAAGGGTCAAGTAGGGTCATTGTCGGTCAAAAGGGCATATGGGCCCTATAAGAGGATCATTTCTGTACATAACCCATAGGAGTTCTCTGGACCGGTGGTTTCTTCTTTAATATTATTTTACTAGGAGGCGGAGATCCCCGTATTTTGGCTATCACCTTTGTTTTGTGATCACCCGGCTTGAATGACCCTCGGTTTTGCGGTCCTTTGACCTGAATGACCCCTGATGACCTTGCCAATGAACCCTTTAAAATTTTCATCATCACATCGACCCCGCCCCACCAAGTCCTCGCATGAATAGACCAAGTTTTACCCCATTGGAGATCTCCGTTGCTTTGAATGACCCCTGATGACCTTTGATCCACTAACCAATACAGCTCGGTCTTTTCGTAGGCAATGTGCAAACCCACCCACCAGTTTAGCAGGAAGGTGGCAATCCTCGTTCCTCAGAGACATATGCAGTATTCAGACAGACCATTGGACAGACGACCACCGGTATAAACATATGGATGTGCAAAGGTTTGAACGTTGGGAAAAAGGTCAATTTAGGTCTTAGAGGTCAAACGTACTAACTAATGAGTCCCTAACAAGTTCATTTGAGCATGTTTGGGTGGTCAGCTGTACTTTATTTGCAGAAATTGTATATACTAGTGTGGAGCCCGGGCTGCGCGCTGGGTCTTCGCTAGCTGATTACCTTAGATGAGTATAGCTGGAAGTTTTTTTGAAACAGAACCAAGGTCTGTCTTCCGATCTATTAGCACCCTGGGTGCTTCATATCCATACGTCAAAGCATGGGTATGACAACACAGCCATTCCCCTGTAATGACCCTACATGACTTCTTGACCCCAAATGACACCTCGAAAATGTGCCCCCAAAGTGGTACTGCAAACTCTAACCACCATACCAAAACCTCATATCCATACGTCACACCACGGCCAGTTACCTCCGATAACGACCCCTGGATTACCTTGACCCCAAATGACCCCTCGCACACATGACCACAAACTTTTATGGGAGAACTCTACCACATACCAACAACTCATATCCATACGTCAAACACCGCCATTACCCGATAACGACCACCTGGATGACCTTTCGACCCCAAAATGCCCCTCGAAAACATGCCACAAACTTTATGGCGAAACTCTACCACCATACCAAACTCATATTTAATAAGTCAAAGCACGGCTAAGTTACCCAAAAACGACCTCTGAATGACCGTTAGCATAGCTTGCCAACATGAGCTTTTTGGAATCATGTAAATTTGATCTCTTGTGAATCGAGATTTTATTAAGAATCGGGGATTTTAAAAAAATAGCGAGCATGTCAGTGTAATACCTCCTCAAGGGGATACAGCCATGGATATTGTCTTAATGATCAATTGAAGCTTCCACATTTTAAGGAACTGTCAGTGGAACTGATCTCCATTTGGATTTTTTTAAAAGAATGACATGAGAAAGGTTGAAGTAAAAGTCAACTTTAAAGTTTCGCCGTCACGTGAAACCGAAGCCACCTACATAGTTATGAACTGCATCATGAGATAATCTCTTTTAAAATAAAGCGTCCCCGAAAAATTGACAGGGCTTCCGCCGTATGACAGCCCCCTTTAAGGAACTGTCAGTAGACTAAGTTACCTAGGAGATTTACAAAAAAAAAATTGAAATGAAAAGTAAATCGAAGTAACAGTCAACTTAAAGGCTCCTAACTTGAAACGGAGCCACTACAAACATATGAACTTCAAACCTGAATAGCGCTCTTGTAAAATAAGAAGCTTTCCCGAAAAATGGACGGGGCTCCGCCGTCTGACAGACCCCGTTTAGGGCCGTCAGTGGGAAACAAGTCCAACCAGGCACTAACATAATTATAACCTAATCACTTTTGCACTAAATATCATGATGGAAGCAATCTTCAAACAGGCAAACAGAAAATCAAACAGGTTCATTATCTTGTAGGCCTTATCTTGTAGGAGTTAATTTGTTAACACTTTAAGACACAGCATAGCTCTATGCAGTTAAAATTAAATATAAACATATTGCTTTGCTGGTCCATTCCTAAATCTGGAAGAAAAACTATGGTCAGAAAAACCAAGACTATATTATCTTTTGTTTTGCCTAAGCAGTTTTTACTACTTATTTTTCTTACTTGTTATCCGTTTTATTTATCTCATCACCACCATCATTTTCCATGACCCCTGAATGACCTTTTGACCCAAAATGAACCCCTCGAAAATCGAATGTGACCACAAACGTGGTACGGCGAAACTCTAACCACCAAACCAAAAACTCATATCCATACGTCAAAGCACGGCCAAGTTACCCTACAACGACCCCTGGATTACCTTTGACCCCCAAAAATGACCCCTCCAAATCGTGACCAAAAACTCGTACGTCGGAGCTCTACCACACACCAAAATTCAATATCCGTATGTAAAGAACGGTGAAACACATAGCGGACAAACCCACACCCCACAAATTTTATTCTTTAGTATATGATTTTGACCCATGGGGTCAATGTCACATAGGGCATTAAGTCAAAAGGGCACATGGGTCATCATAGGTCATTCTCTGCATACCATAAAGAAGTCCTTGCCTGTTCCTTTGTTTGTCATTTCATTTTAGTTTTCCTAAGTTTTTATTATTTAGATTGACAAAAGGGGTCAAAGCCATATAGTGTCATTAGAGGCCACTCTATATCTACTCAATATGGGATACTTGGGTCAGTGGTTCTTTTGACTATGTGTTGAAGTAATCGGCAAATGTCCACTAAACAGTTTACTTTCACCTCCAGGTTACCACGGCCATGCCTTACATATCTGTAAGCAGCAAGCCAGATAACAATCGTATATGCATCTCTTTTTAACAGCATAATTGACGGCTTGGTTTCACACGTATAAATATCAAGATTGCATGACATACTGGTAGCAGAGCACATGTCGGGTTTTTACGGTTTTTTTTTAAATTCTCTATTTTTCGTATTGTTTTAGGCACTTTGAGGTGAATATCCTCTATCCACAATAGAGGAGTCATTATTGACAAATTTTGCGGACTCTTGTTGAACAATTTTTAGGATCTTACGCTATCAGAATGTAAATTATTTTCTGGCAAGATGTGTTTCAAAGATTTCCACTTAGTATAGATAGCTTATCCTTACCGCCACTTATTTCACATTTCTCCGCTTATCAACGAAGCGGGAGTATTAAAAGGTAAAATTCGAATGTAAGGCCAATCATGAGTGAAGCACCGTGACACAACTATCTAAAACCCGTCAAAAGTAAGCAGCGTGTTTGTCGTCCCAACTTCGCAATAGAATATATATACCAGTTAAGGTTATTAAAAATATTCCGAATGTAGGCCCACCGCTTGTCGCCATGCATACCCTCTTTTGTTTATCATATTTATAAGGATCGAATATTTTTTTTTTTTTTATATCTAGAAAACCTAATATATTAACGTAAGTGCTTCAACTTGCAAGGACCACTATAAATTCCAGAACTGGTTTTCACAACAGTTTCACTTTGTTTATCATATTTATGGATCGAAATTTATATCTAGAACCTACTATAATAAAGTGCCTTAAACTTTCAAGGACCACTTAATCAAAATTTCCAGAACTGGTTTTCCAACAGTTTCAAGGTGCCTTAAAACGGTCAACGTCGGTTACTCGTTTTAGCGGAACAGCCCACGCTGGGCATATGGTTCCTTGTCGCAGCAATGTCCTGGTAGGATCGAAAACGTCTCACGTAAAACGTTAATAATGACAACCAGGATAAGGTTTCTCCGCGTACACCTAAATTGTTTCTCAAAGACCTTCAAAATATAACCATATCATAAACGTAAAAATTCCTAAACTTGCCGTCGCAACCACAACCAACAACCCCAACTTTTCACCATCCTATACCATAAACACATGCATAGTCAGTATACATAGCCATAATGGGGAAACAAGGCCTGGCCTTCTGCAAAGGACGATTCCCCCGTATACCAATTTGCTAAGGTACGGACTTATTAATATTTTGAAGTTTGCTTTACTAAAGTATGCAAAAATACTTTTGCTGAAAATTCTTTGATACTTGGTTGCCAAAATACCCGAGTTATTAACATAACTGAAGTCTGATCTCAATAAAACACTTCTTTTGTGTCATCTCTATAAAAGTCGGGGCGACCTTCATCCAGGAAAATTTGTTTACACTAATCTACTCAAGTCAAATGAACTCGCACTTGAGTTTGAGACCGTCAGGCCCCTGTAAGCCCTTGGTAGATATTGTAAGTTGGTAACACGATCACCATTTCAATTTCGCCGAAAGAACACCACTAGAACCGGTTAATAGTGCACCATAAACCAATAACATTCAGTAAGACAGACGACAATCATGGCATCAGATGATGTTCATAACTTGACAAAAAGATCACACAAGTCACCCAAATTGCCTCCCGTCACTAAATCCCCACAAAATAAAACCTACTAGACTACGGCAGAAAACGCCCACTATCTCCAAACAATTTGCCGAATTTTGGGGGAAACGTAGCCATAAAACGCCGACTAAAGTTTCGCAAATAAAGCCGACATATTAAAAATCAAAACGCCGCTCTCGATGACAATACGCCCTCAATATCATGAATGATAGGATTAATAATGTACAAATTAGTGGCTCCACTTTACCCTAAAATGTTGTGGAGTTTTGCAATAAAATGGAGAGAAAAGGTGAAAACCACTTATAGGTAAACCAACAATGAGTAAAGTGTTAATTCCCATTAATTTGTTTATTGACCCTAAAACTGATTCCATCAACCCCATCGACTACCAACCCATCAAATACTTACTTTGTCTCTTTTCACCAGCGTTCCCTCACCCCCCCCGCCCCCCTCCCCCGATCATCTATGTCATTTATAATGAATATCATGCGCAATCAAAGAAAAATTGAAAAGGTTATTGTAATCATGGTACAAAACACTGAATCTAGAAAAAGGGTGTACTTTTTCCGCTTGAACCTGTAATTGAATTTCTGTGATTAGCAGGGGTAGCCAGTGCTGCTTGCAAAATAGGGGATTTGCAAAACTAAAGTGTTTTGAAATATGCACAAACCCTAGTTTTTGCAAAAAACTCCTATCTTTGCTCAAAATTCATGGGTTTAATGAAAACAACTAGTTTTGGCATATATGCAAAACTCCGGTATTAACGCCACTATTTCAAGACATCAGGTTTTTCATAGAACTGCCGAGCAGTCCTGTGGAGCCTGAATTCTTTGCTGTCACTCATCTCAAAACTGTTTGGTTTTTAACCCACTGACTAGACATAGCCCCTTAGGTCGCAAACATGGGGGACCCTATGGATATCAAGTTATACTAGAATTTCGCGGTTCTCTCTCGGCTTTCGCGCTCGCTATATTCAAAGAATATAAGCTGTGGCCGCCCCAATGACCTTGACCCTGGAAGTGACCTAATGATCTCATCACCAATATGAGGGATCATGGTGCATCTATGACAAAAGTTTGGTTCCAAATTGAACTCTCAAGTTTTTCAATGTCGATCAATTTTACATTTTTAGCCCATTTTTTTTCAACTGACCCCTCACATGACCTTTGACCTTCAATCACACATGACCTTTGACCCATCACACATATGAGGAGCCCATTTTGCACCTGTGACATGAGTTTGGTTCGAATTGAAGTTAAACTTTTCAATTGAGGTCAATGTAAAAAAAACTTAACAATTTGTGCACCACATCCACACAAACCCACACACCAACACACACACACACTACACACGCACAAGCAGATTGCTAAGTGTCCTGCCACTACAGCTGGCGGCCCACAATTAAAATGAAGTTGGGGTCCTTTTATGTTGGACTGATTGAGGCCAATTAGAATTTTCACTTCTATGAGAAAGTATGAGGCCCTTGACTTCCCTCGAGGGCGGAATATGCTGGATGGCTTGATAACCGTGGTCCCCGCGTGGTCACATTTTTCGATATAAACACCTGGGTTGGAAAAGTTTTTGAAATGAATAACTGATACTTGAAATTGATTTTCCCCACAGTTATAGTGGTCAATAAAAGATATGCAAGTATTATAGGTGATTTTATTTATGAATTCTGTTTTTCTAACATACAAACATGCTAATTTACAGCTGTAGGTATGGTATACTAACCCATAAAACAATTATTCAGAACGGGTATTTCATAAACCCTATCTGTGCTGCGTATACCGGGAACGTATTTCTTCACGGACCTCTCATTGATTTCGATTAGTATATGGGCTGAAATTGTGGGGCTGAGACGACCGTGCAACACCAACACATCCCTAGTGAGCTTTTGGTAGGTGGTGGTTTTCGTAGAGCTCAAAACCTAGCTAAACACATCTCCAACAAGAAACTAAAAATCAGAGGGCCGATTCCTGCAAACGTTTTTAAATAAACGGTGTTAGGCCTAAACTGTGGTTAGCTAACCACCTGTTTAAAAACCACGGTTAAATAATTTTAAACAGTCGGTTACTAACCCTTTATTTATTTAAACGCCGCTAAATATCATCCACCGAACTGTTTTTTTTTTTTTTCGCCTACCCTTCCACGCTGACCTATAGTGCGTTTTGGAAGGGAAGAATATTTATATATCAGACAATGCCTACCGTAGTTGTAAATACAATTCGAAGCCCACAGTTAATTTCACAGAATGTCCGCATTGACGCAAGGAGCTTTAGAATTTGTTAATGGTGGAGACAAAACCCCGGGCCCTATTTAAACGGTTTAAATGGTTGTTGTTGCCGCGTTGATATTAGTCAAATATAACAAATAAACCAGAGCACATGAAAATAGAAGCAAAGAAAAATGGACAGAAGATCCAACAGGACTTCGGAAAAGAAAAATAAGAGAACAGTCAGGAGTAACTGGTCTAACCACGATTATCACAGAGAGGCTGAAAATATCAGGCATTTATGAAAACGTGAAGTTAAACCTTCCTTAAACTACCCTGGACCAAGTCTAAGTTTAACTACGTTTTAGGCATGTTTAACGATGTTTCGGCTAAAATTTTAAAACAGCGTTTAAAGTTAACCATGCTTGAGAATTGCTTTATTTTTAGCGGGCGTTTAAATTCGATTTTAACCAAGTGATTACATTAACAATCGTTTGAGAATACGGCGCAAAGTTCCAGGCCTTAATGTGAATGTTAAAGGTGGGTTTTATGCTGGATCGGGTATGTGCATGGTGCCGCCCCGGCTTGTAAAATTAACGGGTAAAATGGGGTACGTTGGTACACGGGGTACGGGGACACAAACTACATAATTCCCCTCAATCAAGACAAATTGGCAACATACAGGGTGTGGTCCGACACAAGATGACGTAAACATGTTCCTGCTTTACATTCAAACTCAAAAAATGTGTATTCGATCTTGAAGTGCTAAAAGGTCAAAGGTCAACACTGACCGCAATTTAGTGGCAAAATCTCTGCGAATTATTCTTATTAGGCGTTACTTGCTCAAAAATTCAAATATTTTTACTGAAAATAAGAAAAAAGTTTTAAAGTCTATACTTTAACTATGATAAAATTATGTTTGTTTATCAAGCAATGTGGCAAAAAAATTATACAAAATCTGGCCAATAATGGCAAATGAGCTTCAATTATGCTGCTGTCCCCCTTACCCCACATGAAATCACTTGGGGTAGTGGTACCATGGCTATTCTCTGGTACTACTTAATTTTTTATTTTTGTTATAATTTTTGAGAAAAATATAAATATAAGAACATAAGGTCATTATAATACACCAAATTATTGATAAAAATACATCTTTCCTGAATATGAATTTTTAGACCAAAAATTATAAAATAGGGAATTATCCTTTCTGTACTTAAAACGATATAGACTGGAAGTTTTCGGTCATGTTTTCGAAGTAACGGTTGAAATTATGAGCGCAAAAATATAATCTATTTTGGTATTGTTATGTCATATAAGTATCTGAAACACTTTCAATTATTAACAGCATGTGAATATATATTCTTTCGTGATATCCTTACTCCACTGTGCTAAATTAACCTCAACGTACGTTCTCACTTACCCCAATGTGGGAAAAGATAATGGGGTGCACTGGACAGTTCATTGGCACGTTTCAAATTAATAGGCTGTGGTAGCATATACACAAGTAGTTAAACAAATTCCTCATGACCCAAATGTAACGTAAATGTTTTTCAGAAAACCTACCATGTCTTGTTTCAGAACCAATTTAGGCTTAATGTCCCCACTTACCACACTTTACCCTTAAATAAACTTTTTTGTCTTACCTTAGTGGAACATCTAACTGTGCTGATGTATGGCCAATTAAAGCCTGCAAAACAATACTCCTACTTTGTGAACAATGTCCATCATTATGGGAGATATCTGATAATTATGCTGAAATGTTGTTCTAAAACTTCCAAACTTCCACGGCCGATTCCACCGAGCCGGGCCACTACGGCACATGCAACAAGCTGCCTATACTGGGTGATACTCAATACTGCATGGGGTGGTTTTGTACTAAAAACCACCATTCCAGGCAGCTGGTCATAGGGACCATCTCCAAATTTTGTAAACAAGACACTTGACAAAAAATCATATCTAAGCCTTCTATAGCAATTGCACATTAAAAGAGAAAAAAAGTTGATATAGTACTGATAGTACAAACCCCTTCTGTTAATGTTAACCATATTGAGCATCGCTTTCTGTCATGTTAAAGGCGAAAAGCTTAATACCTCGGTGGTCCTGCTGAGGTGGACACCCTACCTATGTTAAATAGAGAACACAATTATTTCAGAATGATTCAAACAGAAAAATACTGCATGTCAACCAGTGGCGGTGCCAGGGGGTGGCGAAAGGGTTTTTAAGAACCACCTAGAGTTTCGCCCCCCTATGATGTTACCCTGGTTTGACAAAGAAAATTCAAAATTTTTGACAAGAATTACATGTTGACTCTCCTAGCTCAGCTCAATCAGCTTGCAGCTGACATGGCATTGCAGATGAAGTGTAATGCCATCAAAAGCTACCAAACTGATGCAGGCAAGTAGCTATTGGATATAAAATGCTTAATAATCAAACAAGCATATAAAATTAGTCATTGACATTGTTTTGACATAATAAGTAAAAGGGTCCAGAATTTTTTTTTTTCAGTGAAAATCCTGATTTTTCTCAGTCTCTCCTTTTTAAAGTGCTGAGGAGTTGTTTTTAGGATACAAATTTTCTCTCATTTGCACAGAATTCAGATTTGTAAACCACCTACCAAGAATGTTCCGAAGGTTATTGGACAAACCATACAAAAGAAAACAGCAAACCTTGTTTTGAACTTGCCTGTCTATTTAATGTCCCCAGAGGAAAACCGTGCTTTTGACTTTCTGTCGTGCACGACGAAAGTACTAAATTAATCATATTATACATAAAACGGCGTATCCGGCTTATTCACTCAGGTGTGATCTAATACATTGGAAAGGCAATTCCAAATATGCAAAAACCAAACCCCAGTTCGAAAAAATTGGGGGCGCTCTTTCTGGAAATCTCCTCATGTCTCTTTAAAGGGCATTAGCAGCGATTTCCTAATCCGAAACATCGAAAAAAAGCATCAAATTCAGATTTTTTTTGCATTTTTGTTACTGGCATGGATGGTTATGCAAACCTAACCTGCCAGTGTGGCTTGAAATTCCTTGTGTAAAGACAATGCAGTACTTTTTTTTTTTTTAATCGGATTCGTAATTTCTATACTTGCGTATCAAAAATTCGACTTGAGATCCAAAAAGCCTTTCTCGGTGAATATCCCGGATTTATAAAACATGATATTGTGCACCATGACAATACAGTTTGACCTCACACACAAACATTATGATCGTTGTTTAATTTCGTGCAACCACACGTTGTTTACTGTAGATTTTGAGACGTCCAATTGCTGTATGTCAATTTGCGGGATGGGTATGACAAATTTCCTCAAATACTTCATTTTTTTTTATTTGTTCGCTATTTGGTGGTTTGGTTTTCTACATTAAAGCAGTTATAAATTGGAATTGTCACACTTATCCCTATTTTGAACAATTTGCCATCATTATGGAGATATCTGATAATTTGCTGAATGTTTTCTAAACTTCCACGCCCATCCACAGAGGCCCGGGCAGCTTGACTGCCGTGCACAAAGCTGCCTATACTGGGTGATACTCAATACTGCATGGGGTGGTTTTGTACTAAAAACCACCATTCCAGGCATCTGGTCTAGGGCCCATCTCCAAATTTTGTAAACAAACACTTTGACAAAAAATCATATCTACTAAGCCTTCTTTAGCAATTGCACATTTTAAAAAAGAGAAAAAAAAGTTGAGATAGTAGCTGATAGTTACAAAACCCATTCTGTTAATGTATACATTATTGGAGGCAACTCTTTCTGGCATGTTAAGCGAAAGCTTAATAAACCAACTCGGTGGTCCTGCTGAGGTGGACCCACTCCCTCAGTGTAACTAGAGAACCAATTATTTCAGATGAGTGTCCACAGAAAATACCACCGCATGTCCACAACCACCGTGGGCGGTGCAGGGGGTGGTCAAAGGGTTTTTAAAACCTAATGTTCGCCCCTCCTATGATTTTTAACCTGGTTTGACAGAAAAATTTTCAAATTTTGAAAAAATTACCATGTTGACTCTCAGCTCAGCTCATCACTGCATATGACATGGCATGGCAGAATGAGAGTGTACGCCATAAAACTACCAACTGAGCAGGCATCTACTATGTATATAAAATGCTGATAACAAACAAGCATCATAAAATTTATGTCACTTGACATTGTTTTGACATAATAAGTAAAAACGTCCATAAGTTTTTTCGTGAAAATCCTGATTTTTCTCAGTCTCTCCTTTTTAAAGTGATCTGAGGAGATTTTTTGTAGGATACCAATTCTCTCAATTTGCACAGAATCGATTGAGACCACCTACAAGAATGTTCCGAGGTTTTATTGGACAAACAAGTACAAAGAAACATCAAACCTTGTTTTGAACTTGCCTGTCCTATTGTATTGTCCCCATAGGACAACCGGTCTTTGACTTTCTGTCGTGCACGACAGAAAATACTAAATAATCATATTATTACAAAAGACGGCGTATTTCGGCTTATTCACTTCGGTTGATCTAATCAATTGGAAATGCATTCCAAATATGCAAAAAACCCATTTCGAAAATTGGGGGCGCTCCTTTCTGGAACTCTCCTCAATGTCCTTTAAAGGGCCATGGCCCGATGCGATAAGC
>JAMKCH010084057.1:0-15586 GCA_023653785.1 Ophioderma brevispina
GTGGTATGTGGTCATGTGTCGTATGGGACACCTTATTTTGGATACTTACCCGACTCGGACTAACTTTTTGGGTTTTAGCAAAGTGCTACAAGATAATTAATTGTCCAATTCTCATAAATTTTGCTTATTTTAAAGCCCTTCTTTTTCAAAAATGCATTATTTTTTTCACATAAGTTTTTAGTTGTCTTTTTACTTAAGCAAAATGATAACAAAGTCAACTGTGGGCAGGAGCCGCTTGCAGTAAGCCCCAGCGGTGCAGCCTCCTTTGTTCAGTCTATGGGAATTTGAGTTTTTTGACATGCTTATTACTATTTTCAAATGGTTGTAAAAATGCAAACACCTATGATATGGAGATTTTTTTCTCTGCACAATTTCATACATATCTTGTTATAAAATCCAAGTACTTAATCAAATTCAAAAAAACCAAAACCCTTATTTAATGATTAACCCTAACCCGACCGGGGTGCTTTTGGGCCGACCCAAACGGCCACAATGCAACGAGTGCAATCTATTTTTATTTTTAAAAACGGCCCAGATGCAACTAGAAACAAATTTTGCGTTCATTGCTCTCTGCCGTTTTTTTCTCCCCCATCGCGGCACAGGAATAAGTAGCGTAAAGTCTTTAGCGGCCCCAGAATGCACGAAGAACATCCGCGTATTTTCCCGGAAGACGGCGACGTCCCAGATGCAACTAGGAACATCGCGTCATTTTCCCGAAGACGGCCCATATGCACAGGAACATCCGCGGCCATTTTCCGGAAGACGTCCCAGATGCAACGAGGAACATCGCGTGCGAATGCAAACGAACAGGGATCCTAAATAATAACTATGGATGCGTACGCACACTGATCTGCATTGAATCTGTAGCTATAGGGTCGCCAGTCCGTGCTTGGCGCTATTATCGCTCGTCATAGTCCGTGCGTGGCGCTATTCACGCTACGTCATTCTCCTGTTTACGTCCATGAATGCGTTTATGCATAATTAAAAGTAGCTTATCGAAAATGGTGTCGCTATCACATGATATCGAATTGTCTATGGGCATTTGTACACAGTGTGCCACCCTCCTGATGAAAAGCATTGGCGCCTTCTGCGGCAAAACCGCAGCATTTCACTCACTCATATCGAGAGTGAATACTCTTGAACTTTGCATTTCACTCTTGAAAAAATATTTTTTGAGTGAAGTCACTCTCCATTTTTCTGTTCTCATCAACACTTAGTACAGATTTCATTCTTCAGATTATCAATTCCCTCTCTTGAGAATTTTTGCTCCAAGTGAAATCTCTTTATTAGAAAAATGTGAGTGAAATTCTTAACGTGTCCGAAATGCAGTGAAAGGCATCGCATCATTTTCCCCCCCGGGCACTGACGTCTCCGGTGCA
Organism: Ophioderma brevispina; assembly: GCA_023653785.1. Classification (NCBI taxonomy): domain Eukaryota; kingdom Metazoa; phylum Echinodermata; class Ophiuroidea; order Amphilepidida; family Ophiodermatidae; genus Ophioderma; species Ophioderma brevispina. Next base: position 1,380 of record JAMKCH010084057.1, read on the forward strand.
ACGAGGAACATCGCTCATTTTCCGGAAGACGGCCCAGATGCAACGATGACATTGCGTCATTTTCCGTAAAGACGGCCCAGATTCAACGAGGAACTCGCGTCCATTTTCCGGTAAGATGGCCCAGATGCAATGAGGTCCAATGAGAGGCCTTTCGCGAACAAAAAATAGTTGTTGACGCCGAGATGGCAACGAGAAACAATTTCCAACCGGTACCACGTTTTCGTTTCACAAAGCCCAGCATTGCGTCTGGGCCGCGTTTAGGGTTATTAGCTTTGATTTTAATAACGGTAACCACAGCCTGCAATGTAATGCGAAATCATTTTCAAACTACCCAAAGCATTACCCCACAAATAAATGCTTAATCAATAACATACAGTATGAAATGACCAACTAATTATTTTCAGTTTCCCTATTAAATAATGCCTAATTAGTTACCAATTAACAATTATGTACTAATTAACTGTAGTTTGCCATTTGATAGGATCTTCGCATGTGAACGAGGGTCAGTAAATTCATACTAAAAAGACAACAAACATTTCGGATTGCTGAAAGAATGAAGTACTGGCTCCAATAGCAAGTGTGTTATGTTTTGGATTGATGTTCAGATTTTCAAGGCCCTCTTACTATCACACATCGATCATGATGACATACTTTTGTTTATGCATAATAACCATATAAATTTGACACCACCCCGTATGTGTTTCACATTTAAAGTGTATGGTCATCTTTAGTAAATACATGTTTACATACTTACATAAATTAACTGATCAAAATTTTGCAATTAAAGGAACCTCAGCCCAACACAAGTCTGCTTATAAGGTACAAAATGTACAAGCCTATAAAAATATGTTCCATAAAGATGGGCATCATTACAAGTTGAATCTAACGATGTCATACCACCCTGTACAAAACTCCTTGTTACCTGTCCAGTCTTGTTTGATTCTTTCTTCTGAAGATTTCCAGCAAGTATCCAAGCTTTCTTACTGTTTTATGGATCATTTTGTACTTCCTAATAAAACCCATTTATACAAAATGGTTTTGTTTGTTTTCTTTTCACACAAAAAAATGTGTCCATTTTTGCCCACCCTGTATGTCACACGTCCAAGAAGTGATTAGTCCAAATTTATATGGCGTTGAAAGTCTATAGTTCTGCCTGGAAGAATATAATTATCTTGCCGGTACTACTTGTCCTTCAAAATATTTCATCAGGTAACAGCTTATGAAAAAAATGTGTTTTTTGGCTTACGAAGTAAGTCTATAAGAGAGTGCTGGGTGCTATATCAATATCTTCATCACGCTTTAATTGAAACACTTTAATTTTTTAAAAAACAAAACACTTATATAGAGGAGTTGAGCAAAAGGTCTCTAGGGCCCAAAACACTCCACCCCCCTTGGAATCATTACCACACAAGAAACAGGGCATAACTAACAAGAAACGCACAGAAAAGTGTTTACACTTGTAACACTTGTATCCATTTCGGTTAGACTAAAACATAGTCCATACTCTTGGTTCACTTAGTTTGTCTGGCGACATCTTGGCATGCATTGTTTAATAAGGTCCTCTACCAAGAACCAGGGAACCATTTTTTGGGACATCAAGGGTCAGTAATTAGATATCCACCGCATGTGCTTATGTGTATGCCTGGATGTTAATGTTTTGGCTAGAGTGACCTGACACTCTGCAGTTCTTCATAGCAATGCCCTAGTAACTTTACACTAGGTCATAGGTAGTGCAATAACATGATTTTTGTCCACATGGAGTATGTTACCACGCTCTTAACTTTAGAAAGTTTTCTTTGTAACAACTAAAAAATTTAATTCTTTTTTCCTTTGAATTCCAATCTTCATTATTTTATCAACATTGTGTATTTGTACATTTGGTGTGTTTGCATGTGGTTCATGTGCTTGTGTGTGTGAATTGGAAATTAAATGTTAATGGTAAAAATGTGGTACATTAAAAATTAAAAATGTTTCAAAATGTGGGTATGACAAGCAAAAACAATTAAATGTACATGTTGGGGGGGGAGTTCTCACATTGGGAGAAGTATGGTTATGTACCACTTTATAAGTCCCCCTCATGTTCAGTTTCAGGCTCTTTTTCAACTCCAGTGACCCCCATTTTAGGACCATTTCCAGAGACCCTACACTTTTCATGTCCAAGCCCCACATTCTATCTACCAACTTTTCTTTCAAAACCCCTCAAAAAGTAGTTGGGAATTGAGTGAATCGCAGGTTAATTTTTCTTAAATTTCTGACAACCTAGTTTTTTTTGGAGACCCCATTTTTTGGGCCTCAAATCAGTCCCCCCATTCCCCCCTCCCCCCACTCCCCCCCCGGTACAGGTTTTTATTAAGTCCGTTTCGCGTTGATACGTTTGTCCCCCCCCCTGGAGTTTTTGGGCCTATTCAATTCAATTGCAGGTCGGAGAGGGAAAATGAAAGAAATTTAAATGCACGTGCCACACCGGTTATTTTTGGAGGAGACCTCCGGTCATAAATAACCCACTCCCTTCCACTAAATACAAGTTGCATTCATGTATGGAAACCACAATAGTTATTTAGGCCTTGACATAACTCACAATAACATGATTAACAGAAGTCCCGCGCCTCATTGAATTTTTCACACTCCGCAAAATGGTAGCGCTGTCACATATCAGCTGAATCGAGTATAATTTATAAGAAAGCCAAAAAGCAAAAAAAAGACCAAAAGTTTGCAGGAGATCCTGTACTGGACAAACTTTTGTAAGTACTTTTGGTTTGACATGCTCAGTGAATAATACTTGGTTGACAGTGGGAAAGTTTTCCTTTATTAAATGGTTTGATTTGGTGGTGATTTGGTGGCTGACAGGAAGGGGAATGGCTATGTAAATGCAATTTAGCTTTATACTATAGATAGGGTTTAATGAACTTCTGACCATTCTGACCATAATATGATCAGGTCACAAGATGTATTTTTAAAACTTCTACAATTTCTGGAATTGAAAATTTGGGAAAGATGTTAAATTGTAAGAAAATTCATTTTTTCTTCAAAGTTTATAAAGTGAGAAAACAGCAGTTAATGAGTATAAAGAATTTCTGTTACTAATTCCCTGCTGGGGCATACACAAGCCCTTCCTAATCCTCAATGTTGTCATCTATATTTTACTGTAAGAGTTCCCTGATATAAGCCACGTAACCTTAAAGCATCAATTTTGCAAAAATTAAGGTTTTTTTAACCATATTAGTTTAGTTTTTGTAGCGTTGTGCGCCCCTTGGTTGATGCATACTGAATCAGTGGTTGACAAGATACAAAGTCAGTATTCCCCTGGTGTGAGGATGGAGTTGTGGTGCTGGGTTGGGGGTAGTCAGGTAATTGATGAGACAGGAATCCAATGGGTTAGGTGTGGGTTGGTGGATCCCAGTGGTTTGAGATGGAATATTGGCGTCAGCAGGGGATTCAAGTGTGTTGCCAGTAGTAGGGCACATGCATTTAATTTGGAGCCATTTTTACTGTATTTTGTTGTTTTTATCGATAAACTAAACTTTAACAAAAAAACAAAAACAGATGATAGAATTTTTCAATTTTATAAGATATCCAAGTGACCAAATCAATTTTTGTTTTATAAACTAATATTGGACAATCATTATGATTTGCAAGGTCTGTCTTGCGTTGCATTTAGCAATTTGAGCAATTTTCTGGGAAGCCCTTTTCAATTTTTTTTTGTAAATAAAAAAATAAAAGTGCATTTTACATTTAGGTTTTTTGGAACTATACTGTTGAAACCAAACTTTATTTTTTTTGTTTGGGCCTTAACAATAACAATTTCACTGGCTATAGGCCCATAGTCCCAACAATCCTTTTTCTCGGAAAAGGACTACATACCTGACGATCACCGCAAAAAGGTGGTATCGTTATTTTGCTTGTTATAGTCTGATTTTTTAGTCCCTTTAGTAAACGCATATTGTCGAGGTACAACATATCTGGAGGAGATGAGTTGAGATCAAAACTAAAAAGACGTATTAACACTGAAATGCTCAACTTTTGTTCAGCAGAATAGATGCTTTAAAACCCAATTTACATGAACCCCAGTGGCGTAACAGGCGGGGGGCAGCCTGACGACTTTGGCCGGTAAAAATTGGCAAAAATCATGCTAAATCAGCAAGCCGTTTTTTAGCCCGCTCCTGACCGGGAAAAATTGCCCTATTGACCCCCTGATAGGGAAAATTTCCCAAGAATGGAAATTTGTGCCCCCTCAGTAGCGGGTAAGGCCAGCCCGTTACGCCACTGATGAACCTTTTGTATCGAATATGTAAAGGCTGCATACCAGATTCAATTGAATAGATGCTTACAGTCTGAGACACTCTATCGATTCCTTTGTTTGGAGCACTCAAAGAAGGAATAAAGTTTCAATGAAAAGCGAGGACCGGGTGAACCTCTTAATCTGAGGATGTAGGGCCACGTAAATATTGTAGTTCATTATGAGTGACCAAAACTTTTAGTACTAAGATATATGAGTGACCAAAGACGTCAAACATTATTTCTGGAACAAACGACTAAATTTGCAAACAGCGTAAACGAGGCTTTAAACGTATCAGATTTTCTAATAGTCCTTAGTGACGAAAATACTGAATGAAGGAAAAATCATGCAAGCAGTTGGATATAGAAAAATCATACTGGAAAAACACACCGTAATGTATATTGAAAACTCCTGATGTGGTTTCGGTCTTTGTCAGACGCCTCCGCATTTTTGTACACCAACCGCGACCGCGCCGAAGGCGCGTGTCGAACGTCGAAGGCGTGAGGCTGAGTGGAGCGTCTTTGCGCAAATTGGTATTACCCTGTGCAAGCATAATGTGTCAATCAAAGTATTCGTCACGAAGCACCGCCCAATTTACATCGAGACAAAACGTTTTCATATACTGCCAATATCGATTGCGTCGCCCCCCAAAATACCATATCGAAAATTTTTTGCAACGGCTTAATTAGCATACGATTCAAAGCAAAAATCGACGTCTTGACAGCTGCGAGTTGCGAGTGAGTCCCGTACGTGTATTTGAGATTCATGGCGATGGGCTATTTAGCCCAGCCTGCAGAAATAAAAAGTCCCCAGTAAGGCTAGTAAAAGTTATTCCCATCTCCCCTGCACAAACACAAACTGAATATGAGACTAGACTAGGGCATACATCAGTCTTTTATCAACAATTTGTACTGCAGTGACCAGTCAAATTTGCCACTCCACAGACCATTGACAAGTGATTTTGAACATTAAATTGAAATGAATAATCCGGAACCCGCCGTATCAACATTCCGACGCAAATGGATGTGGTGGCGACCATCCCAAAATTCAAGCCAGAAATGAAAGTCCAGTTCACAAAATCACGCCGAGAATTTAGGAGACACGCACATCCTAGTCTAGACATGACTTACCTCGTGAACTTACCATGTCTTGACAGGCACCTATTACTGCACAATTTAAGGCTAAACTTTCCGGCCGAACCATGGCTGAACGATTCAATGAAACTACGTGTAAAAGACAATCCGTTCACTACAATGACGTAAAATTCACATCTATAAGTAAGCGACTCACATCAGTACACGTAGCCGTATCTTCAAATACCCTCATGATATTCATATTCAGCCAGTAACCGTACGTGTCGCGCGCTCGAATAATCCTACCCCATGTACACCGGGATCCTACGTGACACTGACAAAACGATGCATGTAAATTCCACCATGATTTTCAACCGTGCCCGTTTTCACAGCAGCAAATTGTTTCGCCCATTTTACATTCCCAAGCATGCATATCTGGCTCCTGGCAGTATTCGCCCCGGTAGTCCGCTTTGTTTTGAATCGGTTACCAAAACCCAATAATTGAATGGTTATTGACAGTTCCAATAACTCGTATTCTGGACTTATTTTAAGAATCGAACGATGACATCATCATCATTGACCCAATCAACGATCGCTATAAGTTTTCGGAAGAAATATCCCCGAAAAACAATGAGTAATAAAGAAAAGGAAATATTTGCGAAAAGGCCTTGATTACGGAAAAAACCCCCTTGGAAAAAAAAAAAAAAAAAATGAAACTTTGAGGCGGTCCAGATAGGGCGGACTCACACAATTGATCATAAAAAGCACTTGATAAAGGCAGATGTGGGTTGTAAAAACCGGTGAGGATTCTGATAGTGAGATCTTCTCTTCCAGCAATAATGACAAATGAATTTTGGCAGTAATAATTACTTACTCGTATCACATTTTCTTTTCTTTATGTTGAATCTTCCGTTTGTTTATAGTTTTATGTTTGGAAATTTGTTAAGTCATGTGGCTGCATTATTTTTTCTGTCCGTTTTTCTCTTCGTGAGACGTTTTTTAATTAAGGCCTTAAAATCTGATGATTCCGACATCGTAACATAGAATTTCTATTGAAATGAGTGGGTAGCATACACCTCTCAATGTAGTAAAAGTAGTACGTAGTAAAACCAAGTTTTTTAATCCGGTTTTGTCCCCGCAACCCGGGGTGGCCGGATTCACCCTTACATTCGGACGCAATCGCCCTTACTCTCCCTCCTTTCCACTTCGCCCGATTCAACGCATCCCCCCTCCCACCCCAACCCTCCTACCTCCCTCCTCCACTTGCTTCCTTCCATGTCCTCTTTGGTAGGGCCCCTCTTCCTCGAACCACACCCCTCCAACTCAAACGCCCTTTTTTCTCGCCTGAACTTTGTTCGCAGAGACTTATTAATCACTTTTCTATCTGTCTGGTCTGTCTGTCTGTCTGTCTGTTCCCTGTCCTTCTGTCTGTCTGTCTATGTCTTCTGTACTGCTGTCTGTAGGTCTGTCCGTCCGTCCGTCCGTCCGTCCGTCGTCCGTCCGTCCGTTCCGTCCGTCCGTCTGTCTGTCTGTCATGCTGTCGGTCTGCCTGACGTCCGTGTTCACGGCCTTGTGTACGATTCTCTGAGTTCCCGTTAGGCTATGATTGATGTAACTTGGTGGAAAGAAGCGTGGTCCACGCTGTTCTCGACCTGATTCGATTTTGGGCGTAAAATATGCAAATTAAGTATCTAATTTGCTAATTGAACGAAAATTTTTCCCGCAGGCTTGTGTACAAGTGTTCTGGAGTTCCGTTAAGGCGTATGATATGTAACCTTGGTGGATGGGAGCGGGCTGGAGAGTTCCTCGAAACTGATTAGATTTTGGCGCTTATTTCGGGGCAAATTTAAGTATGCAATGAGCTAATTAATATGCAAAAAACCAGCGTAATTGCTATAATTTTTGGAAACCGGTACATTGGATAACGGACATTCCCCTTTCACTGAATGAAAGCTTTCATGGTGCGCATCTTTTTTGCATTTGAACGTGTGTGATACCTGCGGCTTAGGTTATGCACATGAGCTAATTAAATATGGCGTAATTACTGTATCTCTGAAACCGTACATCGAGTAGGCAAAATTCCTTCGCTGCATGAAAGAAATACTTGCCATGCATCTTTTGGGTGGAATCATAATTGGGGTCAAGTGCATTGTGCGCCGATTAAAAGGGGCATTTTTTTTTGATACAATTAATCTAATTAAATATGCATATTGCTGTATCACTGAAATTGTACTTGGATATGCAAAATTCCTTCACTACATGAGACTTCTATGCCGTACCTCTTTTGTATAGAATCACAATTTCGGTCAAGTGCAAGTGGATCATTAAAGGGGCAATTGTTTAATTGTCAATTTGTCTAATTAAATATGCGTAATTGCTGTATCGCTTAAATGGTACATTGATATGCAAAATTCTCGCTACCATGAGACTACTATATGTAACATCTTTTGTGTGAATCATATTTTGTTCAAATGCAATGTCGGCCACTTGGAGGGGCATTCTTTGATTATTTTAAAATATGCAACTAATGCTAAAACTTGTCCCTTTCAATCAGCCAATTTCTCAAGTTGCAATGGTCAGTGTGAAATACTAACACCTTCAAAAAGAATTTTGATTCAGGAGTTTGTTTTACCTTACAATAAATTAAGGTAGCCAGTGTTATTTTGGCATTATAATGGGCTGTGTGTGATTTGGTGGTGTACAACAGTGTCAAAACAAGCAGACTTTCAAAAGGGGGGTACCCACAAAAAGGTAGTAACTAATATAGCTAGATCAGTGCCCATGTTTTCACATTGTGAATGATTTTTTTCTAGTTCTGGTCATCCTTTTGGGTTGCCAGCCTGTTTTTTTACATTCCTTGAAAAATGTGAACATACCGCAAATTGTTGCATTTCACAACATTTCACCGCTTTCTGGACCCCGGAGGCGACTCAATTTAAAATGTGGTCACAGTGATTTTTTCAAAAATAGTGTTTGCCAAATTGAATAAATTTTCATAATTTTTACTAAATTTAGTGATGTTTTAAGGGATTTTTGCATGACTTTTCAGTGATTAATTCTCTACATTGAAAAATGTTGTGACCCCTGGGGTGGTGTCATGAAAGAGCAGGAAATAAAGAATACAATAAATGCAAACCCGGGGGTGCTACTCCTAACCATCTCTTGGTTATGATTATGTTTTGGAATCATTTCAAAGATGAATATCTCCCAAACGGAAGTGTTGTGACCTCTATGTTGGTATCAAATGAAAGAGTGAGAAGTATATAAGACTATAAATGCAAACCGGGGGCTACCCTAAACTTCTCTACTTGTGCTCAATGTGGGTGGACTTTTTCAAGATTAATATCTCCACAACGGATAATGTTGTGACCCTACGGTGGATTTCAAATGAAGAGTGAAAGGTATAGAATACTATCAATTCAAACCCGGGGGTGCTACTCTTAACCATCTTAGTTATGCTCTTAGTTGAGGACTCTCATGATTAATATCTCCACAGTGGACAATGTTGTGGGACCCCTGGGTGGGTGTCAAATGAAAGAGGCATGATAAAGAATACTGTAAATGCAAAACCTGGGATGCACTCCTAACATCTCTACTTATGCTGTAGGTGGAGGGAATTTCAACTTGCAAGATTAATCTCTCCACAATGGAAAATGTTGTGACCCCTAGGGTGGTGTCAAATAAATAGTGGTAGTAAAACTAGTTAAGAAATTGGAGTTTTCTGCTTGCAACCTTTTTGGGTACACCCTGGACTCGCACAATTGCACTCTTGTGTGCTGCTTTTTGTCTTTACAATTAAGCGCGAAGCAGGGCGAGACTTTTGGTTTCGAGAACCGCCTTGTTAAAAACATCTCCTCATCCTTCCCAGCCCCGTGCCCATACCCATCTCCAATTCGCCTTCGTCCAGTCGATCAGGCCGGCCTCTTCCAAACCCAACAACTGCATCAAATCCTCAGTCTGCTTCTGTCCATCCATTTTCACACCACACTTGCTCTCACCATTGCTCTCTCTGCCCTTCTCCAAATCCCCCATCTCATTTCACTCAGGCACCTGTCTCACTCCCATACAGCATCACTGATCTCACACAACTCCTGTACAACATTCCCTTTCATCTTCAAAGGAATCTTCTCCATACAACTCTCCACATCTCTAAACTTCACACCCACCCATACCTTACTCTGCTGTCCACAGCCCGCTCACATTCACCACCCTCACTAATCCAGTCCACCTAGGTAAGGTGACGCCTTCACGTTTCACCTTCCACCTCGTCACACACTTTTCCACCTCCTTCCCACACTCCCCTCAACGCCCTTCTTGCATCTCCACACACAAAGTCCCTTGCCAACTTGGGGTCACTCCTTCATCTTTGTGCATCCCTATGAATCCATTTCCCACATGTCTCATTCTCACACCACACTGAATTTGCCTCTCACCCTCTTTCCACATTTCCCACATGGTCCCACCTTACTCACTAACACCTTCCCCCTCCTCCCCACTCACCATCACTTTTAGTCTTCCCAGGTTTTACCTTCAGGCCCTTACTCTCAATGCCTTTCTTTTTTCCACTTCCAAACTTCTCCCTCAAACCCTTCCATGTCTCACACATTAAACTAAAATCATCAGCATACAGCTTCTCACTCATCAAACCTTCTCATGCACTCTCCGTAACCACATCACCCCATTTGCAAAACCAATGGCGAAAGCAAAGAACCCTGATGCACACCCACCTTCCACCTCAAACCCTCAGACAAACTCAGACCCTACTCTTAACCCTTGTTTTTGCTCCTTCATACAGACTCATCAACGCTCTACGCACCACCTTGATCTGGTATACCCTCTTCCCTCATTGCCCACCCACATCACTTTCCTTCCTCGGTACTCTATCAAAGGCCTTCTCCAAAGGTCCACAAAGCACAGATACAGAACGAATGAAAATCGTCGACACCGCCCCAAAAACCTTTTACTGAACTGACAGGAATAAAAAATCCCACTAACTATAGATTAAGGGCAATTTTCCCCAAAACAAAACGGGTCCGCTCGTGATTTTTTGAGAAAGTGGAAATAATGCCATTTAAAGGGACGTTTGGATATGGGAATTGTCACTTAATTGGTTTGTTTCACCTCCGTGCACCACTCAACGCCACACCTCTGGATTACGCCGACAGCATCCTTGATGCTCTCGTTTGGGGTTTTGCACTCTAATGTTTCGCACACATCCCCTGTATATCATGTCACATTGCAAATACACCTTCAAGCTTTAGAAAATGTATGGTTTTAACTATAGTGCTTGTACAATCATTTTTAATGCTATCTAGCAAATATAGAAATGATGGATTTTACTTTCCTACTTATTTTCTATGAATGTAACGCTAAGGGTGTCCCTATAACGACACATGACTATGCTAATAATTAGTTTCATGAACATGTGTACCATTGCCTTTGGGGCTAATTCGAATGAATCCTAGTTTGAGAAGGTTTTTTAGAGGCACAATAAAATTTTGTAAATAAGGAAAGTAACCACTCTTGGAACGCAATGGAGTTTACCTTCGTCTGTGGCAGTGGGTTTTATACCCTCTGCCACAGATTCGATCTTGTGGTCAGAAATATTTGCAGCAAAATTCCCGGTAATTTTCAGAGCGTAAAATTTCCATGGAAATTTTGGGAATTCCGTAATTTCTGGGAATTTTAGGAAATTTTCGGGAATTTTCAAACAATCTTTTGGAATTGATACAAACTATAGGTCTTTTTTCAGATTAGTATATTACTCTGTACACCAGTTAAATGCTACAGAAGCATACAATCAAAAAACAAGCATGTTTTAAACAGAGAAATAACCATCAACTCGTAGCAAACATGTTTGGGTCAATTGTTTTCTATTCTATCACTCACTGGTCTTGTTTAGTTTGTATCCTGTAAAACCACCCTATTTTACCTTAGATTTAGTGAACTTTCTCTTCAAATTTAAACTTTTCTTAAATGGTTTTGACTGTAACAACATGAACATTTTCAGTGGAAATTCAGCCATTGGGGGGGCACAACGCCCCCTCTCAGAATCTTATCCACCCGCCACCCCCCCAAATGAACTGACCATTTGTACATGTCCATGGAGAAGGGGCCCAAATTCACCCCCTCCGAATGAAATTCAAAGGTCCCCTAAAACAAACATGTATTTAACTAGGTAAGTATAAGTCTAACAGAAGCAGACCTTTAAAGCAATTATTTGAGGTATTGACCTGGGGGAATGCGCAGTTGACCCGACAATTTGGGCTAGATTTTTATCGAGTGACCTGACTCGATACCTTTGTTCCTAATTGGCCTGTATATTGTTCATAATTCTGATTTAGCACACAAAACATACATAAATTAACAGGAAGGCCTACAACATGGTTTAATTTTTTTGCTAAGGACGACAATGCTTTAAAAATTTTAAAATTTAATAAATGCCAAATTGAAAATTCCCATATTTCCCGGCCCTTCAAAATTCCCCGAAAGTTTCCTCCGGGAAAGTTTCCAAAATTTCCGGAAACTTTCCACCCTTTGCAACCCTAAGTCATAAATGGACGTCCAAATTTTCTCGGAAATAAATCGTTGTATGTATACCTGACAAATTAGTTTTTTGTGTGTGATTAAGAACAAATTATCAATTTTGGGGTGGGCATTTAACTACCTATTTTAGTATGTAAACCTTGCGGGGATCTGTTGAGCTCGATTTTAACGTTTTTTGGAAGTTTTTTTTTCCCCTTTTTTTTCCACCTAAAATGGTTCACTTTCAGGCTGGATAGGGTGGCGAAAAATGGAGAGCGCCGTCATAAAATAGAAATTAAATCACATTGGTGTGCGTGCAAAATGGCGGCCGAGCCCGCATTTATGAAGCACGTGCGTTACGACTACTTGGCTACTAATGGTGAACTCTGTGTTGCCAGTTGGTCGTCAAGGCACAGTAATTGGTCCCGACGTGATATGGCGATGACCAAAAACAACGAGCATGCCATATGTTTGGAAGGACAATAACTCAGAAAGGAAGGAGATATTGAAAAGATTTTTTCACTTCTGGCTTTCTCTGATTGTGAATTTTTTTATATTTCATCAGCTTTCAACATTAACTATTTTTTTTTAATTTTCGTAACATAGCTACTATTTTTTTTGAAACAGAGACACATTTTGGGAACTTTTTCCATCCAATAACATTAACATTAGCAACCTATTTAACTAGAACACTTTCCAAAATACTTAAAATTTAAGGCACGAGTTTAGTTCAAAGGTATAACAGATGTTACATATCAGTTTACTTACTAACTCACTTTCTAATGTTCTTTTCTGTTAAAAGAATATCCCTGATTAAAGTTTTGGGGAACTCTCTGGGTAGTTTAAATTGAAACATGCCTTAATTTCAGACAAGGAAAATCGTGATGACGGCGGACTATTTATTACAGTGCTGCTGGGCATTACTTCCCAGTAGAAGTCAGGGATTAGGATTAATACAAAATAACCAATACAGGTGTTTACCTACATGTAAATTTCCGTTTCTAGAAGCAGAAATCTTCATTGTTTTTATTTTTTCCTAGCTTTTACCCTACCCACCATCTCCACAACACTATGGTCACAAGTTTTCGTTGGTGGTGGAAGGAAAGACCCTCCTTGTCTCAGCTAGCATCTGCAACAATGCGCCTCGCCGCTGTATCACTTGGTACAGTAAACGTTTATATCTCATGCAAGAACCATTCAAATTGTTTACATAAAAATTTAAAAGAAACTGAATAAAATTGCTCCCACTGGGTAAACATGTTGATGATGTTTTGGTTATGCCCAACAGAATTTGGTGTTAGAAAAACGGAATTCCGCGCGAGGTTTTCTTCTTCAAAAGCAATTCCATTTTTTTTTCCGTGCATCAGTAATCGGCTTTTTTTCCACAGAAAATCCGCACTGACAAATGTTTGGCCAAAATCCATATATTACACATCAAAGGTCCTGGTGAATCTAAGTTAAAGGTGCAAAACGAGAGATTTTGAGACCCCAAATATTGTGTCCAAAATAGTAATCCATATAGATATACACTCAATAGATTTCTTACTTTGTATTTGGCTACAAAACTATCTTAAAGAGAGAAAAAGGTGATTTTGATTTGCTTAGATTTCAATGTAAATCAAAGGCTGAATTTTGTATTTGCTCCTATAACGAAATTTAGACATTTTAGTTAAAAATTTCCAAATTTTGTACCAAAGAAACAATTTCTTTCTCAGCTTAAAGCTTTTTCAGATGGGGATATTTTTTATGGAAATCTTCACACCACATCCGAGCAAAATCGTACTTTCGATTTTTTAAGGGACACCTGATTTGTGAAAATCTCTCGTTGCACCTTTAAAGAATTGTATAAATAATTGATCATTACGGTTACCACAAATTCGAAAAACCCGTCGCTTCAATGGTTGCCATTTTTTCATGTTTGGGTGGAAATTCTTCTCACTATGGGTTTGTTACAACACGGCGTAGTGAGTTAGGTGTGGAAGTGAAAGGTCCATGGCCCGAATCGCTAATAATACCTCGTCCCCAGAAGCCCCAGATTTAACCGGAATGCTCAAAATTTTTGTATCAGAAAAAGCCTAACTCTTTTTCTCATGTACCCCTGTTGAATCTTAGGGCAAAAGGATATTTGGTTTTGAAGTTGTGAGCGAAATGTGCCCATTTTGGTCGACCAATATTATTTTACACAGTACCTATGGGCTTACAAAATCACATTTTTAGCTCTCACAGCAAACCGGATTGAAATATCCGGCGGCGCAACTTTACAGACGGGGTTTGGGGATGAAGGCCAATCTATCACGAATGAAAACTTCATATCCTAAAGCTGGCCATCCCCC
>JAMKCH010084060.1:0-10109 GCA_023653785.1 Ophioderma brevispina
AGTTGATTCTTAGTTTCCTGTTTGGAGAACTTAAATGTGATTTCATTATTCATTATTTCTATCATTTCATTATTTACTGCCATTTCATTATTACATCTGAAGACATCTTGAATACAGCCTACCTATATTTGTTACATAAACCAAGTTTACAAGTGCCTAATTAACAAAACAGGGGTATTTGCAGGTTTATTATCTTCAAACTGTTAAAAATCATTCAAGCATTTTTGCACCAAGTACTTACGACAAGCGGGACAAAAATCTGGAGTAAATTCATTATTTATGGTATACCTTGACACCCCTCCCAAGGGAACGCTTAAAATGAACGAGGGGATGCTTGATATTTGAGCAACGAAAATTGTTTTTATTGTCACGTTTTCCAAGAAAAAAAACAATTTTTTTCACAAAATAATGATTTATAATGAAATTTTTGCCACGTTTGCAAATCTGATTCATGCTCCAACAGGAAACTAAGAATCAAATCCCCTTGGCCTCATTATTCATTATGCACTTTTTATTGGTTGCTTGCAAGTTCACAGGTTTCACAGCCAAGCTGCAGATATCACTCAAGAGAATGTGTCATGTTCAGAGACTGCATGCATATAGTCTATTGTAGGCCCTTGAAACTCGATTATAGTTTCTCGTCCCCCGCCCGCGTTATCGGTCCCTAAAATCTTAAAATATTCATTATTTTGAAAAATTCTGTAAGCATCACCTTTTCAGTCGATATTGGAATTTTTTGGTAGGAAACCGCCCGTAAGTCTCGGAAATGATTCAAAAATAGACCCAATATTGTTTTATTTCGTCATCCCTGTTGGTTCATTTCACTGTAAAATATGCATGTAGGATTGTTCAGCCAAATATTGAATATGAAAGAGTTCCCTCATTATAGGCTGGAAAAAAAGTGTGACGAGAAACTCATAATTGAAGTTTTCAAGGCCTTATTCATAAATGTACCCCTTTCCAGCTGTTGGAGATTTAAAACTTGATTTTTTGTGATAAGAGCATTTTTTATGCAAATAATGATTTTTTTTAAATAATGAAAATTTTCGGCGGCAGGTTTGGAGCATGCGGTCGGCAGAAGCAAATCTAAAATTCATTCCCATGGCTTATTAAAAGTATGCGCAGTGTGTTGTGTGTCGCGGAGTGATACTGCTCAACGAGGGCCGATTATACTAAAGGTTAGCACCAGCAAGTGACCCGGATGAGTAGGCCTAGTTCTGCTAAGCCTAACTCCACATTATGTCTTTAACATGTTGTCATTAACGGATGTGGAGTTCTGCAAAAACATACGTATTTAGGAAGTGACATTCGCGGACGTGTCTGCGACTTCTGTTTCGTAAATTATTTATCCGACCAACCTTATGTCGGGCGCTATTGTGCAAAAGTTTTTCCCGGCTTCCTTCGCTTACGGTTTTTTCACTAACGCCTCCAAGAAAGTGAATATCTTAGCTGTGCGATTATTTGGGTTGGTACATTTTGTGACCCCACTTTTCTGCACCCAGTTTTTGCTCAGAATTCAGGAGCCTTGACGGGATAAAGTGTACGTGATCTCACTTATTCCGTCATGCTGCTTAATTCTGAGCAAAACTGGGTGCCGAAAAAGTGGGTGCAGATATCCCGTCCGGCGATTTTTGGAAGTATGGAGAATTGACTTGAAATTATTATTTATGCACGATACAGTTGGCGCATTGAAATGATCGACCGTCGGGGATAGACTTTGCGGTATTAATATTCGCGACTAGTCCGGCGATAGCGTCCTTTCGGTATTAATCGCCAGACTAGTCCCGGCGAATAGCGTTGCCAATACCTTTTGCCTGTTGCCCGTTGTTTACAGGCCAATTCAAAGAGGCCACTGTTCACACTGCGACGCAAAATACACAAGCAATTCAGAACGAGTTATATATATGTTCCTTATATAACATATTCACTTTTCACAGAGAGTTAATACTCCAAGTTTTTCGAAAAACATAGAAATTCATAATTTTTATCGGAAACAACCTTTCTCGTGCAAGACGGGCTGGAACCGGCCGAATAATGTGACCTTTGATCCTGAAGGTCACATACCGGTACCCTGGACCACTAAATCCCTGAGCCTCTAATATACGCACTGCCGTTACAATGTGCTGCTATTCACTTGAGGCGTCATGTTTTGTTAAGTTTCGAACGAGGGGCTAGGGACTCATGTTTGCTTACTGTAGAAAACAGGAGAAATTAATCCCTTGTTTGATACAAACGAATCACCCGGGACCGACACACTACGGATCAAATCTGTCTGAGCGCGTAATGTAGTGTTCCAATCGTCATTTGATACGGCGCAGCCGAGCAGTGCACATCCGGTTGCGTGTATTTCAATGCAGTGCACGCTGGCAAAGTTCAAGGGAATTTGACGTAGGCCTATGTGAGATGTGCGCAAGTTGACAACGAATTACGATAAACTAGGGTAACAATATGCACGATCATCTTGCTTCTTCACAGTGGTTGCGACTTTTGTATGGTCCTTTTCATTTGCACTTGGATTTTATCATTTGTCATTTTTTACATAGGCCGCCCTGTTCGAAGCGGCCTATGTGAAAGACACAATGATAAAAGCGACGGCCAGATGCATTATAAGGCATGACGAATCGTGCTAGGTAAAAACCCGCAGCATAGTTTTCTTTCAATTTCCGAAATGGAATAAACTTACTAAAAAATGACTGTCCATGATATTAAGGGCACACACACACCAAACGAAACAATTAAAACAAAGCAGTAGGCTACCCGAAAACAAACCAAAGCAAACCCCAAAAGGCAAATCAAAACAACACCCCTACCAATTTCCCACAAATTTCAATGCGAAATGTTTTTTTATTGATTTAAAAAAAATATTTTAAAAGGAGTTTCCCCAGATAGCCTCAAAATCTGCCAAATGTAGGCCTAAGGCTAAGTTAATTAAGACCAGTTAAAACTCTCAACATATTTTTACAAAACAACAATATCCTTGACCTACGACTCTGATTATGCATTTTAAACAAGGCGCATCTTGTAAACGAAACTAAAGACACTCAAATTTCTCAATTCATGACATAAAAAACAATGATGCTGTTACAAGTAACTGCTTCAACATAAAATGTGTGCTCTGCTTACCGAATGAACAAACTTGTGATTTTCCCCTTTTATTCCTAAAGCGAGGCGATAGACCAGATTTAGGCATAGTTTCCAAACCGAGGA
The DNA here is from genome assembly GCA_023653785.1 of Ophioderma brevispina. Classification (NCBI taxonomy): domain Eukaryota; kingdom Metazoa; phylum Echinodermata; class Ophiuroidea; order Amphilepidida; family Ophiodermatidae; genus Ophioderma; species Ophioderma brevispina. The sequence continues at coordinate 3,208 of JAMKCH010084060.1, forward strand.
CACTCAACGTTGACCATATTTTTGCCGGGTCGCATAAGCGACCCCGTCTATAGAAACCACTGTTCTCAAATTGGAGTGGAGTCTATTGTAACTGAAAGTGTTTTTATTTCTGTGGTGTTATAATGATGGATCGTCCTGAAAATTTGCTTATTAGTATGAGCTGTATGTAATGAATTTTCAGGACAAACATGCAAAGTAACAGCCATGTTTTCAGGAAAATGTAAATATACTTCAGACTCAACTGAGACTGTGTTTTTTCAGCACATGGTACACTGAATGAGATCATGGCATAACATCCATATCTAACTGTGGTCAAGTAAATAAAAACATGCAGGACACTGGGTGAAGGTCCCGTGTGTTTTCAGAGAGGTCTGTAGCTGTATGTCAACACATTTGCCCCTATTGGAAAAATATGTGTAGACTAGCTCTAAGATCCAAGTCCATTTACTATTATTATCATCTCCTGCCTTACATGGTCTTGGGTGTTATTAATTCAACTACAAGAGGGCTGGCGCAGTCGGGAAGCATACTGCTTCAGACCCTGGTATGTGTGGTCAAGGTAGCTATAGCCCCATATCAGCTCTCATTGAAAGCAATCTACAGCTAGCAGCATGAGTATGTGCATTATATAGGAGCATACCTATGTAATTTGACGTCTAAATAACCCAAATAATTTAACTTGATTCGAGTGCCTACTTGAATATATTTTTACTTGATTTGCGCTGGTATTTGAGCTAGTTTATATTTGTTTGGATCTAATATTTGAAGAAAACCATTATTTCTGGGTGTGTAAAACAACCTTTTCTGGGTTATACTAGGTGAGTAATAGGCCAATATATATTTTGGTAGGCCTTGTTTGACTTATGGAAAAGAAGCACTCCAGTTTATGTTTATATCCCATGGCCTGTAATCATTTAGATTTATTATCATCAAATTACATTCCGATTCAGACCACAACGCAGATTCCGGATTCGAGTATTTAGAAATTAGTGAAAAGAATAATCGTAAAACAACCTGTTTAATACCGTAGCGTATTAAGTTTAAAGCTATTAAAATGCGTCTATTAACCATGGTACGTCCCTACCATACTTTTTCTTTCTGGCTATATTTGTGATAATTAACTACCTCTTCCAAATTGTGGACAGGCCCCAAATTTTGAATGAAGTGACTTTGCTGAAACCCTTAGATTTCTTATATTTTCAGCGTTGTGTAAATAAAATTGAATGCAATGGCAAAAAATCTTTATTGAAAATTTCGCTGTCTTTGGCAGCGAGAAAGGAATTCCTGAGCTAAACGTCATCACTCCTTTGGATTGGTATGTTTATTTATTTCCAGGTTTTGGAATTCTTAAAAAAACTTGGTTTCTCGACCGAGACCTAAAAAAATATTTTATAAAAGTTATATTTGTTTTTAAATTTGCAATCCGGCTTGCTGGGATTGGAAAGCCAGTTTTCAAAACCCCTGCCAATCGGGAAAACGGTTTATTGATTCGAAAAGGTATGTTTGTGATAAATGCAGTGTATGGGCCAACTGTTAAAAGCGAATTTTCATGAATTCCTTTGTTTAAAAAACAAAACGGTTTATCGATTTGAAAATTATTTTTCGTTAACTTGGCGTTTCTCAAAAAGGCTGGGGTTCAGAGTATTTATCGGTCAAAAAATCATGTTTTAAACCCCTTTTTGTTGTCGCCTGCCTTAAGCAAGACGACCCATAGGGATCACTTGTCCACTGTTGTTTGTTGATGTCCTGTTTTTTTTTTGGTCTGTGTGGTGAAAAAATGGTCAACATTTGCCTTTAATAATCCCACTACTTGGATGGATTAAACCAACTTGAGTCAAAGGTGCAGAATGGGATCCTCATTTTTGATCAGGTCAAGGTCACATACCAGGTCAAAGGTCATGTTAGCTCAGTTGTCAGATAGGATGAAATGTAAAATTGACCTCATTGAAAAAGTTGAAGTTCAATTGCAACCAAACTTTGTTTATGGAGTTTATATGCACACCCTCATTTGTGTATGGGTCCAAGGTCACATATCAAGGTCAAAGGTCATGCTAGGCCTATCATTCCTAACCGCGATGGCAGACGACACAGGCGGTCCGAGGAACGATGTTTTTTTCGAAGCCCGGTTTGTTACAACCGAGCTGTATCAAAATTACTAAATAAACCTAATTTGGCGATTTGATTCAGCCTTTCATGTTTTTTTTTCGCAAAAAAAATTTTTTTTGTGCTTATTCTTGTCATATTCCTCCACCAAAATAATCTTAAATATTCCCTTAATAACCATAACATCCAAAAAAAACAATTCATGATTTTTAATCTATTTTTTTGTTATCACATGTTATTTTCATACCAAAATTGTTTTTGGTTAAAGACACTATCATGTTTCTAAACAGAAAATCGAAAAAATCATCAAAATCAGATTTTTGCATGTATGTAACAAGTACGGTATCCTAACAAACCCTGCAAATGATACGACCAGAAGCAACCTAATAAGACAGAAGCGGAATTTTAGTCATTACTGTCCGTTCAGACACTACTACAACACTAATTGAATGGGAATTGTATCACAGAACACTGCCTTTTTCTTCCTTTTCTGTCAATTCTACAGGTGGAAAAGGTCACTTATGAGAATTCTACAGACTATCCTTCACTTGAAGCTATTCCTCAATTTTCAATATTTCAAATCACTGATAGTGTCTTTAAATTAAGTAACCTCTGAAATAACATATTTTCTTGCCACTATTTTGCAATTGCAATCTTCCACATTTTACAATGGCATACACATCCAAAACATCTCCATTAATCTGATATTATATTCATTTCTATTTCTTTATACATGTTTTACCAAGAAAAGCGCACTTCCACTAAAAACCAGTGCTATACTTACAGACACTATCATTGATTGCTAAATCAGCAAAGCGAAAAATCCATCAAAATCAGATTTTTTACATGTATGGTAACAAGTACGGTAGCCTAACATACACCTGCAATGATAGACCAGAATCCCCCTAATAAGGACAGAATCGGAGATTTATCATTACTGTCCGTTCGGACACTTACTCCCAACACGTAAATTGGGAATGGAGAATCTTGGAACCTGCCGTTTTTCTTCCCTTTTTTTCTGTCCATTCTACAGCTGGAAAAGGTACTTATGAGAATTCTACAGACTTATCCTTCACTTTGAAGCTATTCCTGCAAATTTAAATATTTTTCAAATCACGAAGTGTCTTAATGTCTCCTTCATGTCCTTCAACTTCTTTAAAATCATACTGCGACCCGGCACAGTTTTTTTCAACTACTTGTATTTTAAACTTTTTTCTTGCCAGACCATATAGGCCCTAACCTACTCAGGATTTGGTCGGAAATGTGCTCAGACACAACTATCTCCATTCAATTCGGCTCTACTAATCAGCTGATTTCGATTTCAAAACATTGTTTGGTTTAATTACACCGCTCAGCAACACAACCTAAAAATAGAACCGTGTGACGACACACTGCGTACACGCAGCAGGCTACCTGTAGTTCGCGGCATAGTTTGACCCATTGCGCACCGCGTTGCTAGGTGCAATGACTATGCCACCGAGCTATGGTGGTATATCACAGTCCACGCGAGTGTTTTTGAATCGGTCACCAATGCTCGAACGTCGTACCGGGCGACCCGGGGGCTACGACAAGAGTAACATAGGATATCGCGGGGTTTTTCCGACGAAAAAACCTGTCGGAAAAAAAGTTTTAAATATTTCACTTACCGACGTCCATTGGTATATTCCGCGCCGTGGGTGTTATTACATGAATAACTAATTTATAGGACCAAAAAAGCAATTCTGAGGTATGATGTAACATGTTTCTGCAGTTTTTAATGTGGAATTTAATAACGGCAAATTTTTAGTAATACTTTAGTGCCTTCAATTTTCATTTTGCACCAGTTATTGATGCCAACCATCCTCGTAAGTCCACTGACATGAACTGCACATCCGTTAGAAATAAGATCAGTGACATTAGGTATGGATTTGTAAGTCCAAGGTGAGTAAATGTCAGTTTTTTAAATTTCGTGATTGACCCGGCAATAGCTATATACTTCTTTCTCTGACCTAGTACACGAAACTCCAATAGGAGTGCTATTCAGAGCACCTCTGACTAGTCCAAACAAACTGCTGTTCGTCATCTCTGTGCCCTTAAAATATGCATGTCATTTTCCTCAATTTCTACTGAACGAAATCGGTTCTATGAGCGATTTTAACTATCATTCTTAGATGAGATTCCATTCCAAGCATAACAAATTAAGAGGAATCTGTTCATAGAACCTTGACCAATTTATCGTTAAAAATTGAGTACCAAATTGTTACTTTTCACTTTTTTGGATATGAGTACATAAATAATGCTTCGAAATTTATGATAAAAGTCCTTTTGGTCTCTGATTTGTTGATATATATTTAATCCAGTTATTTTTTCTACCTATTGTTAACAAATTGATTTTGAATTTCGGTTTTGGGGACGAAAATTTAGATTTAAATCGTGCATGTGAATTACAGCAAATAACCGTTATTATTTTTGTCAGTTCGGAGAGAAAAGGGCTTTACAAATCATCGGGCTACTCGTCCAGTTTGATAATCCGGTACGTGGTGACCCGTGAGACGTATTGCATGACCTCTGTGCCTTTTCGATTATTGCTTCCTCATGCATTGGAACGCTGAGTGATTTGTAGTCGCAATTTTGTTTCAAATTTGGATTTATATTTCTTTTGAGTTTTTTCACATATGTCATCGCATGGTATATGGTGTCAACTTGTAATTGATATTGACAGCAAGATTGTTCGCTCTTTTGGAGGTAATTTGAGATCGACGAAGTTGAAGTAGGTGACAGGCAAGAAGGTATTTCGTATGTATTTGCAGAACTCGTAGGCAGCCCATGTTTTACTGGGCATTTAAATATAGTGTTAATTAATTTCCGAGGAATGCCAAATAAATCCCGGGCAATCCTCTACTTTAGGGGGTTTTGAATTATTTCATGCAGATAGCTGCCCGAAGAAAGGTACGCTTAATTCCGTAAAGGACTGTGTAAATCTTTCAAATTGGCAGCTATAGCATGAAATAATAAAACCCCTACTTCCTAAGAGATCGCCTAAATCCGACCTCCCCCCCCCCCCCAACTTGTCCCGAACACCTTCATGTGAACTGGCTGCCGATTTGTCAGGTTTGTTTCTTTTTTTTTTACCGAATAGTTCTCCTGATCATCAATGGTGATGATATGTTTACTAAGTATCTTAGATTGGGCCAGGGCTGTCTCGACAACCGGACATCAATCCATTACACATGTAACAGCCTCAATCCGGGCTCAGTCAGGTTCGATTCAAGACAAGTTCAAACTTTTAAAAAAGTTCAAACAAATTCAACTTCTTTTTGATTTTGACTATAGACAAAAAATATCGCGCGCTTGATGTGTAGAGCGTATTTAAGCTATCTTTTAGTATAGGGTTAATTATAACATCTGCCGACGAAATACACCTTGTGAACACTTCATCGTTTAAATAATAAAATTTTCAATTTTTAAGGTTTTGTAAAAGAAAAAAATGATCGCAATACTTCTTGGATGTCAGTACTAGATACTGAAAAAGTTACCCTGCGAATTTTATTGAAGTGTGCACGAACCGCCCGTGATTTCTTTTGTTTTACCTTTCGGGCCATCTATTTACAGTGAATTTAACGAAAAATACGGTCACAGTGACGTTTTATTTAGTCGATCCTCGCTTTACGAATCAGGTCATCTCGGCCCTTACATCTCGTCCCACACCGATCGGCCCATCGCCGTCTCGGCTCCATCGCCGTCTCGGCCCACTGTCATCTCGTCATTTTTCTTCTTTTTCCTTTCTCATTTCCTTCCCTTTCCTCTTTCCTTTTTCCTTTCCTCTTCTTTTTCCTTCTTTCGGCTCTCCTTTCTTTTGCTCATTTCTCTGTTCCCTTCTCCTTTTTCCCTCCCTTTTCTTTTTCTTTCACTTTTTCTTTTCTCTTTCTCTCTCTTTCCGCTTTCTTCCCTCTTCTCTTCTTTCTCTTTTATTGTCCCGCCGAACAATGTTCGGGACGGGGACTATAAAATGGGCTCGTCCGTGTGTCCGTGTGTCCGTATGTCCGTATGTCGTATGTCCGTATGTCTGTGAGAAAATGTTAACCTGGAATGTCTGTGTAAAATGTTACCCCATGTGCTGGATCTTTGGAACATTATATCGGGCCACACAAATTCCTTCGCTACATGAACGTCCATCATGGCATGCTCGTTTTTGGCAATTTGAAAAGTGTGATACATGCTGGTTAGTATGCAAATGAGCCTAATTAAATATGCGTAATACTGTATCTCTGAACGGTACATCAGATACACAAACTTCTCGCTACATGATAATCCATCATGGCATGCATCGTTTTTGCATTTTGAAAAGTAGGTGATATATGCGGCCTTAGGTATGCAAATGAGCTAATTAATTAAATATGCGTATTTCTTGTATCTCTGAAAGGGGTATCAGATAGGCAAAATTTCCTCGCTACATGAGACTACTATGCTAGGGGAGGGGTGTAAGGTGTTGGGGAGGGGTTGGGTGTGGGGAGGGGTTGGGTTTTGGAGCGGAGTGGGGTTGTTGGGGAGGGTGGGTTTTGCATGGTGTTGGGGAGGGGTTGGTATTCGGGTGTTGGGGAGGGGATTTCAGGGGGTAGTGTGGGGTGTTGGGGAGGGGTGGGGTGTTGCGGAGGGGATGACGGTGTTGCGGGTGTTGGGGAAAGTGGAGCCTTTGATAGGGTGTTGAGGAGGGTTGGGGTGTTGAAGGGGTTTTAAAGAGGGGGTTGGGGTGTTTTGCAGGGGGTGCGGGGGATGAGGGTGGGGTATTGGGGGATGAGGTACACAGATCGAATCTGTGT
>JAMKCH010084062.1:0-18215 GCA_023653785.1 Ophioderma brevispina
CCCATGGGGGTCTGACATTTGGGGCCATTTTGCCCAATTTGGTGCATGATGTTGGACTCTTGAACTTTAAATCGTACTTACTACCTAATTGGTATGTTCTTATCAAGCAGGAAATGCATTCCATGTTAGGAATTTATTTTTGTAGCTGGTGCATAAATCAAATATAGGAAAAGGAAGTGATAACAGACATTGAAGATTAGATAAATAATGATTTGGGATTACAAGGAGTTTCTATTTAAATTAAATTCAGTTTTTTATTTCTGTTTTATTCGAAGATAACTGCAGCTATAGTGCTTTGTAGTGATAGTAGCAATTAAGATTGGAAAGTTTGAACTCCGACTTTGTCCACTTGGACAATCATATTAGACTAGGACGCTAGGTCGGAGAACTGGGACGGCCTAGGAAGGGTAGGGTCAGGAGTGGTAATTTAAAGAGACATGAGGAGATTTCCAGAAAGAAGCGCCCCCAATTTTTTTCGAACCCAGGTTTTTTGCATATTTGGAATGCTTTCCAATGTATTAGATCACACCTGAAGTGAATAAGCCAAATACGCCATCTTTATGTATAGTATGATGATTTAGTACTTTCTGTCGTGCACGACAGAAAGTCAAAGCACGGTGTTCTATGGGGACAATTACGATAGTCAGGCAAGTTCAAAACAAGGTTTGCTGTTTTCTTTTGTACTTGTATGTCCAATAAACCTTCGGAACGTTCTTGGTAGGTGGTCTACAATCGATCCTGTGCAATTTGAGAGAAATTCGTATCCTAAAAAAATCTCCTCCTGTCACTTTAAAGGTACATAATTATCATGAATCTAACACAATGCTTTTCCTATACATTTACTGTTGTCTCCCATTTCTTAGGTCTAAATCATTGGTCATGAGTTTATAAGTGAAATTTTCACAGATTATTCTTGCTTTGTTTTTGTAGAAATTAAACCCCCAAAATTTTAAAGGATGAATAAATTATACGAGGCAAACATGGTCCCACAAAACAAAATGCAGCAGCTTTAAAATATATACTTTTTTAATTTAAGCCTTACTGGGAATGCATAATTTCTTAAGGTAATTTCATTGCAACTGAAATTCATGGCGAAATCATAGGTCTCAAAGACCTTAAAGGGATTAGCAGCGATAATGCCAGAGAATCGAAAAAATGTGGAAATGTATTTTTTAAACTTGTAAATCAGGGATAAGTGTACACAATTCCATATAACTGCTTTAATGTAGAAATAAACCACCAAATAGTGAAAAAGATGAAGTATTTGAGGAAATTTGTCATACCGTCTCCCGCAAATAGACGTACAGCGACGGCGTTTCGAAATATGCACTAAACAGCTGATTGTGGTTTACACCAGTACAGAATAAACACAGATCAATTAGTTTGTGTTTGAGGTCAAACTGTATTGATCATGGTGCACAATATCACAATGAATATCTGTAATATTCACCGGGAAAGGCTTTTTTGATCTCAAGGCGGAATTTTGATACGCACGTATAGAAATTACAGAATCAGATAAAAAGTACTGCCTTGTCTTTAATACACGGATTTCAAGCCAAGCACTTGCAGGTTATGTTCGCATATCCTTGCCAGTAACAAAAATATAAAAATATGAATTTTGATGGTTTTTTCGATGTTTCGGATTAGGAAATCGCTGCTAGTCCCTTTAATTAGACCTCAATGAGGTCATTACAGAGGTTCTGAAGCTGCATCTATGATGGCAGGTTTGGGTCCAATTGGACTTCAACTTCCCTAAAAGTTAAAAACTGACCATCATATTCATACTTGGATGACCTCCGACGACCTTTGACCTCAGTATGGTGAATTTGTCCTAAGTAACGACTGGAGGTTCTGATTGCATCTATGTCCCCAGTTTTGTTTGCATTTGGACTTCCTTCCCCAACAAAACTTTTAACCATCTGCCCTCATATTTCAACGACCCAAATGACCTTTGACTTGGTTGGTTACTTTTACCACATTGTTTAATTATATTTATTCGTTAAAGTTGACAATCAGCAAAAAACCTGCGTGGTCAAATATGGAGACAAAACGCCCTATGACTTCACTTCCTAAACCTTAGTTAGGTGCTAAAAAAAATTTTTGATTGCCCGTACTAACCCGACCGACCCTATTTTTAATATTATTAAACATGTTTATTTTTGGACATATTTTTATTTTTTGTGGCAAAAATTTTAAAAAAAAACCACGTCAAAAGAATCTTTTCATTTATATGCGATTTATTATTGCAGGACGTCAAATTACAAATAAAAAGATGTGTTACATAAAAAGTGAACATTGCCATTTGTTTTGTATGGTGTCTATAATTTGTGTATTCTGGTATACAGTGAAACATCAAAAAAAAAAAGCCGACCTACCTACCACCCTATTTTTTTTCTATGTACGGCATCAAACAATGTTTTTTTAGGCTTTTTAAACCATCATTTTCCATCCTGAGAAGAGGTCTTATTGCAGTGGTTGTAACTGCGGTTGCTGGGGAGGTGGGGGGGTTCAAGGCAAAATGTTTTAGTATTTTGGGCTACTTATAGCCAGTCGCCTGCAACCCCTGTCCTAAATCACTGGGTATGCAGGAATCAGTGGCATAACCATTTGGGGGGGAGCTACCCCCTTAATTGCAGGGAATCTCACCCTCCCCTTGTCCCCTGAAAATATTAGTGATTTTCCTGACAGACGTGCCAATTTACAAGAAAAACACCATGCAAAAAAAAAAACTGGTTACGCCTGCTGCGTGATTGACAAGTTTCCAATAAACCTGGACCAGGCTCTGGCCTATAAATAGTGGTTTCATTTTTTTTAAACATAAGTTGATCAGATCAAATAGGAAGTGAAATTTCAACTTCAAATATAACCAATACGATTTGGATTCAGCATTTTCTGTATTCCATAAAATCCCTTTCTCTCTCTCTCTCTTATTGAGTTTTTTGTTATAAAGTACGGCTGTGCAAAAATTTGATAATATTCTTCAGATGCAAGAGTTTACCTGGGGATTCCCCCTCCTGCTACCATTGCTTCTCATCACAAGAATACTGTCTTCACTTTCTCTTTCATTTTCATCCTCTTCAACTAAAATGCTGTAATTTGGTTGTTTCCTAGTTCTTAGACACAACAGTTGGAGTACTACACCAACTCATTCACGCGACACGGCCCTTTTCCTTCATCCGCCGCTGTGCCAAGTGTCAGTGGGGGGTGGGGGCAGGTTAAATCAACACAAATTACCATAAAGGGGGACATGACCCAAACATGAGTGTCATATTTAAGCCTTATGGTATATAATTACCACCCCTTTTTTATATTTTTTTGGTATCCAAATGGGTTGTTTAAAAATCAAACATTATTTGGAAAATTAGTCAATTCTACTCATCAAAGTCAGATCAGGAGGCTATAACATTTTCCTTTAAAAAAATGTTGGAAAAAAAAATAAGTCCAATTTCCTCAATCTGAAGCCAGTTTTATAAGGAAAAATTGCAAATTTGTGTTAAAATACTATTTTGGCCCCAAAAAATGTTTTTTCATTTCTGGTATAGCTATGGGTCCCTTCTTTCAGCACAAATTGGTATAGATATGATCCTACTTCTAGACTCTCAAAAGAACTCTCAAAGACACATTCCTACCCAAACCAAACCTTGTATTCTCTGGTATAAATGCATGTAACAGACTTCTTTCTGTAAAATCAAAAGTACGTCTCCTCTTGTCATATGATGCAAGAAGTTCCTTAAATGCAATGCCTGCCATGTGATATATCTGTGTGCTGCCATGTATTAGTTTGACTTTATAATTTTACTCTTCCCGTTAAGTCACTGGCCTCTTGACCTGGTTCTTGTCAGGTGCCACAGGTCGTCTGAAGAATCATTTCAGAGCCGCTTGCTAAGACTGGGCAAAATAGTAGGTCTGAATGGAATTTCTGACAAATGGGCAGATCTATTGCACTTACAACTTCTTTGTATTACATGATTATCCAGCCCAGTTGTGTACCCAGGCGGGGGGTGGGGGTCAGTTGGCCCCCATGACTGACTTAGGCCGGAGAAAAAATTTGCAATAAATCATGCTAAATCAAACGTTTTTTAGCCCTCTGCATGACCGGGAAAAATGGCCTTTTGACCCCCCTGAGAGGGAAAATTTCCCACAACTCACTGGAAATTTGCCCCATCAGAAGCGGGTAGGCCCCGTTAACGGCCACTGATCAGCCAAAAGAAGTTTATTCTACTTTCATTTTTATCGTGTATGCAAATTGTGAGTATACCTCTGCATCATAATATAAACATGCGGATACCTGTGGAAAAATGATAACATCAGCTCCAGATATCTGGTTGGATGAAGTTTGGGCACCCCATTTTGATTTTTGTTTCATCCTGTCACTTTGGAACAATTAACAAAGGCCTTCGTCTCCTGGATCACAACACCTTTCACTAAACTGTTCACCCTGTACAGCCATGGTACATGGCAGCTCTGAAGGCTACTACATCATATATGCAATCCAGAGGGCAGCACCACGGTCAAATCTTACGGAAGGTGAAAAATTATGTGATTATAGGTACCAACCTATTTTACTACATTTATTGCTTAAAATCCCTGTTTTTATCTTAAATTTTGAAACTCTAAGGGAAACCATCCCTCGCCCTGTCTGGGATCCCCTGGTGCTTGCCTCTGCTACACACTGTGGTCCTTCACAAAGAAACACACAAGACATTGGCATAGCCAGGGAGGAGACCAGGGGCGCTAGCCCCCCCCCCGCAAATTTGACAAAAGTTGCAAAATCAGCCTAATTTGGACAATTGCCCGCTCAGCCTCCCGTCAAAATACAATCCTGGCCTAAAACCCCTGCAAGAAATGGCATAACAGGGGGCGGGCAGGGGGCAAGGCATGCCCCCCCCCCCCCCTGACGACTTTGGCCAGGACACAATTTGCAAAATCATGAAAATCAATGCTAACTCAGCCGTTTTTAGCCTCTGCCGGGAAAAATTGGCCTTTAATTTTGACCCCCCTGAGAGGGAACATTTCCGCAAGACTGAAAAATTTGCCCCCCAGAGGCGGCAGGCCCGTTACGCCACTGCACACAAGGTACGGAAATGACTGTGTATATCTACGTGTTACAGTACTATGGTAGCTTCTATTGTAACTCTTACAAGTATCAGTTTTTGGCCAAAAAAAGTTCGCCGGGGGCCCTTTTTGGCCTCTTCCTGTTCTAATTTTAACAACATTTAAAACATGTGTCCCAAGTAGCGTGATATCGATCAGCATGCGGTTTTAGCAACCCCTCCCTCTGTTTGTACGGTGAATAAGTAGCAACATTCCCATCAGCTGAAGAGGGGTAAGAAAAGTGTTATTTACCAGGTGAACGGTTGAACTAAGAGCTAAAAACATTAAGGATGCGTCATCACAAAAAATGGATTGCGAATTATGGGCCATCAAAAAATTTTCATAGATATGAAGTATTAAAGTAAATCTTGGTTAAACCAGTGGCGTCGCGCAGTGGGGAAAGGGGGGTGCGAGTTCCCCTCTGAAACTTTTTTGAGGGGGAAATCGGGAAATAAACCGATATTTTTGTCAATTTGCCCTTTTTTTTTTTCCGGATTCTTGTTGCCCTGCGACTGGGAAATTTTGCACCTACCAGGAAAGTGCCCCCTTGGAACCACCGGGCTGGCTACTCGCCTGGGTTAAAACAGTAACACCCCCTTGAATAGAGAAATGAGTTTTGAAATTAGTTTTAATGCTGCTTATTTTGTAAGAAAACATCACAATTTAATCTACAATTTTCAAGAACATAGGGTCTCTCTTTTGTTTCAGTGAGAGGATTTGGATGTGGCCATCACATGTGCATGGTCTTCAACAAAGAAATATCATAACATGGTTAGAAGGTTAACATTGATTTTGGAAGGTCCACACATTTCTAAAACAGAGCAACCTACAAAGTCAAAATCTGTAATGGAGGCAGTAGAGTAGCCAGGTGGGAGCAGAGGGGGGGGCAGAGTGCCCCCTCTGAAAAACATTTGAGGGAAATCGGGAAATCAACATGGATATTCATGTTAAATCAGCCCTTTTTCAGAGTCTTTGCCCTGCGACCGGGAATTTTTAGCTTGTGATCGGGAAATTTGTTGCACCTAGCGGAAAATTGCCCCCCTCAGAACCACCGGGTGGCTACGCGCCTGATTGGGGAGGTTGGACTATAATAAAGGTGTGAAACAATGCATGTTTTTAGTTTTTTGGTAGGACAAACCACACAGAGAACCCCTTGGCAATGGGCCATTGATTTTCTGTAAAATCCCTATCTTGACGTGAATACTCTGATATATGGTGCCCATTGCCCCTGATCATCGATTTCATATCTATGCCTAGCAACAGACTGGTATAAAGAGGTTTCTTCGACCCCTCGCTCAACTGACATCCTTCCTGCCAATCTGATGGCTGAAATCTATGAAAATTGGTTATTGGACTTCCTACAAAAATAACAACAGATAACATCCTCATTTTGGTTCTTTTGTTCTTTTGACTTTTAAACATTTTTGCTCGCTAATTGAAACAATTTTCTTATCAGCACTGAATATTTGTAATGCAGAGTTAAAAGGGCCTGTTACCACTTCATTGTACGACTTTATACTCAGTTGAAGGCTTTGAGCCATACTTTGGACTGGAAACACAGAATTAGCTTTGCCTTCCGTCTCTGTAGGACTGGGCAATCTTCTCTGGAATCATTGATGAATGCATAATGGTTGAATTAGATGTTACTCAATAGCGTAACCATTTTTGGGGGGGGGGTGCACATATAATTTCCAGGGGCAAGTATATAGTGAATTTTTTTTTTTTTTAGTATAGTATGGCCTATGTGGTTTCACTGTGAATTCGCGTGTGTGCAGAATTCACACTTTTTCAGGGGGCAGATTTCCCCACAAGCATGACAAGGGGGACATCTTTCCTCCCTGCCCCAGGGTACACTGATATTACTAGACAAAAAAATCATCTTTTATGGTATTACAGGGCAGGTATGCGTGTGTAACTGGCCAGCAATTAATCCATCTCATAAAAGATATATTGTCGCAACTTGTAGAACGTGACCACAAGTATCTCAAGTAACATTTTTAAACACACTATCAGTGATTTGCTAAATCAGAAATCACAAAAAATATGACAAAAAATCTGATTTTGCATGCAATATTGGGAATAGGTATCCCCTAACCATACCCTACAACAAAAGCAACCTAATAATGAAAAAATTTGATATTTATTCATTACTATGAACGTCCCTACCGACACTGGCTTACTTCAACGCATACTGATGAGTTAGTTTTGTTTTTGGGCTCAGGGGCTTTTAAAATATCTCAGTTTGGGGTCCTTGCCACTTGAACTTGTGCTATGTTTAATAGTTTTTTAAATGTTAATGAGTCTAATCAGGCAATTGGGCCTTGTTTTTTTTTGGGGGAGGGGGCTATTTGGGGAAGAAAAATATGTGGGGGCGAAATTCCCTTTCCACCACCCCTAAGTGCCACCACTGCAGAGTGCGGAAAGGTAAAAATGACCTCCTGCAAGATCGGATTGCACAGTGCCAACAGTGTGGTCCAGAGTTTTCGTAAATGCCTGGTCCGGGCCTTTTCATCTTAAGGGATTAGCGCGATAGTGCTAATCTGAAACATCAAAAAAAATATCTTCAATTTCATGTTTTGTATTTTTTGTTACTGGCATGGCATGCAAACATAGACCTCAGTGTTGGCTTGAAATCTGTGTATTAAAGACAATAAAGTACTTTTAATATCCGATCGTTAAGTAGCAAAATTCCGATTTGAAATCAAAAAAGCCCTTCTCGGTGAATAATCCCGAATTTAAGCGTAATGTGCACATGATCATACAGTTTGACCTCAACCAAACAGGAATTGAACCTTTGTTTATTCTTCTGTTCTACTGACCACCACATCACTGTTTATTTAGATTTTGAGACTCATCGCTATAGTCTCTTTACGGGAGACGGTATGAAAAATTTCCTAAACTACTTCATTTGTTTTCACTATTTGGTGGTATGTTTAGAAAGCAGGTTTCTTTGGAATGTACTGATTTATAAGGTTAAAACAAATGTATTTCCACATTTTTCGATTCCATCGCAATATCGCTGCTACTCCTTTACCCATCTTTACCACCTTTTATTTCTGGAGATGTGAAAAAACATCCCAGTGGAATTTGATACACAGTTTGATCCATTTTATTCCACGAAATTTTATTCCAAGAAAGACTACTAATAACATGTGAGTGACATCTAACATGATGCCACTCAAATTGGAATGTAATGTATTGTGAAAATGGCAAAGATTGTGCCCCCACAAACTTCAAGCTAATATCAGTAGGCAAAACGTAGGGAATTTGAAACATGTAGTTCAATGAAGTTGAATCTAATGATTTTCCTCCACCAAGACCTTCACTACATGTACTTAACTCATGACTGACAATTGGAAACTTTCTTTTCAATCCATGGTCCTTAAACCAAAGGATTTTATCCATGTACATTCTAACTTGACTTCTTTTCACAAACAACCAAACTAGGTGTACCATGAAACAATACCTTGAAACAATAGTTAAGCTTCTAATCACGAGTAAATCATAACATGGAATTCACACAGATTCTTGTGTATCTATATCCCCTCTTTTGCCGGGTCGCATAAGCGACCTGGCTATAGAAAACCAACCACGTCCGCAAAATTGGAGTGGAGTCTATTTGTAACTGAAAGTTGTTTTTATTTCTGTGTGTTATAATATGATTGGATACAATTCCGAAATTTGCTGTCTTAATATGAGATGTATGTAATGAAATTTCAATGGACAAAAATGACAAATAACAGCAATGTTTCAGGAATGTAAATAACTTCTAGACTCACTGGAGACTGTGTTTTTCACAACATTTAACACTGAGTGGAGATACATGCATAACATCCATAGCTCACTTGGGTCACGTCAAATAGGCAGGACACTGGGTGAAGGTCGTGTGTTTTCAGAGATGTCCTATAGCTGTAGGTCAACACATTTGCCCATATTGAAAACTATGTGTAAAGACTAGCTCCCAGATCCAAGTCCGCATTCCTATTTATATTATCATCCTCTGCCTTACATGTTATGGGTTTTATTAATTACACATTACAGATTGCGGCGCAGTCTGGAAGCATACTGCTTACAGACCCTGGTATGCTATGGCAGGTTAGCTATAGTCCCATATCACAGGCCTCGCTTGAAAAGCAAATCTAACAGCTAGCAGCATGAGTATGTGCTTATATTAATTAGCATACCTAATTAATTTGACTCTAAATATACCAAATAATTTTAACTTGATTTGAGTACCTACTTGAATAAATTTTACTTGATTGCGCTGTTATTTTAGCTAGTTTATATTTTTGGATCTAATATTTGAAGAACACCATTTAGCTGGGTGTGTATAACAAACCTGTGTCTGGTACCTCGGTGAGTAAATAGGCCAAATATATATTTTGGTAGGCCTATGTTACTTATGGAAAGAGGCACTAAGTTTATGTTTATATTCCCCTGGCCTGGTAATCATTTAGATTATTATCATCAAAATTATTCGCGTATTCAGACCACAGACGCAGATTCCGGATTCGAGTTTTAGAAATTAGTGAAATGATAATCGTATAACAACCATGTTTAATACCGTAGCGTATTAATTTAAAGCTATTTAAAATGCGCGAGTAACCATGTACGTCCATGGTGTTAAAAACATTTTTCTTTATGGTTATATTTGTGAATAAGTAAACCTCCTCTTCTAAAGTTTGTGACAGGCCCAAAATTTGAATGTAAGTGACATGGCTGAAAACCCATAGAGTCCATTATATTTTCAGCAGTTGTGTAAATAAAAATGTTGAAATGCAATGGCAAAAAAATTTATTGAAATTTCGCTGTCTTTGGCAGCGAGTAAGGAATTCTCTGAGCTAAAACGTCATCACTCTTTGGATTGTATGTTTATTTAGTTCCAGTTTGGAATTTTCTTTAAAAAAAACTTGGTTTCTCGACGAGAACCTAAAAAAAGATTTTATAAAAGGTTATTTTGTTTTTAAATTTGCAAAGCCAGGCGTGCTGATTGGAAAAGCCAGGTTTCAAAAACCCTGCCAATCGGCGGAAAAAAAAACTGTTTATTGATTCGAAAAGGTATGTTTTGATAAATGCAGTGTATGGGCCAAACTGTTTTAAAATCGAATTTTCATGAATCCTTTTTAAAAAAACAAAAACAAAAACGGTTATCGATTTGGAAAATATTTTTCTTAAATTGGCTTTCATCAAAAAGCTTGGTTCAAGTTATTTATCGGTCAAAAAATCATGTTTTAAAACACCCTTTTTTGTGTTGCCTGCACTTAAGCAGGAAGGACACATAGGGATCCACTTTGTCCACTGTTGTGTTGATGTCTGTTGTTGGCTGTTGGGAAAAAGGGTAAACATTTGCTGTAATATCCACATACTTGAAAATCTTCCTTCTTTCTTTTCCATCCGCCAGTCCCCCGTTCATTTTTCCCCTTCGCTCTCCCGCTTCTCTCTCACAAGGATTTAAACCAAAATTGAGTTCATAGGTGCAGCATGGATCCTCATTTGTTGATCAGGTCAAGGTCACATACCAAGGTCAAAGGTCATGCTCAAATGACCTGACCTTGGTATTGCTATGTGACCTCGACCTGATCAACAATGAGGATACCATGCGGCACCGATGACTCAAGTTTGGTTTAAATCATCAAAGTATGTGGATCTACAGCAAATGTTTTACCCTTTTTCACAACAGACAACAACAGACATCAACAACAAACAGTGGACAAAGTGATCCCTAGGTGTCTTCCTGCTTAAGGCAGGCGACACAAAAAAGGGTGTTTCAAAACATTGATTTTGCCGATAAATACCTTGAACCAAGCGTTGATGTGAAAGCCAAGTTAAGAAAAAAATTTTACAAATCGATAAACCTGTTTTTTTTTTTTTAAGTTTTTTAAAAGGATTCATGAAATTCGATATAAAGTGGCCCATTACACTGCATTTATCCAAAAACATACCTTTTCGAATGTCAATAAAAAGGGGGGGACCCATACGTCATCTTCTTTCTTCCTCTTTCCTAACCCTACTCCCCTTTCTGGACCTCCCGATTGGCAGGGTTTTTTGAAAACCGGCTTTTCCAATCAGAAAGCCTGGATTTGCAAATTTAAAAACAAAATAACTTTTATAAAATATTTTTTTTTTAGGTTCTCGGTCGAGAAGAAACCAAGTTTTTAAAGAAAATTCCAAAACATGGAATAAATAAAACATACCCAAAATCCAAAGGAGTGATGACGCTTAGCTCAGAGAATTCCTTACTCGCTGCCAAAGACAGCGAATTTTCAATAAGATTTTTTTCATGCATTTCAAATTTTATTTACACAACTGTGGAAAATATAATGGACTCTAACGGGTTTCAGCAAATGTCACTCATTCAAAATTTTGGGCCTGTCCACACTTTAGAAGAGGTAGACTTATTCAACAAATATAAGGCCAGGAAAGAAAAAATTGTTATGTTAAACCATGGACGTACCATGGTGACTCCGGACGACCAAAAATTTTTTAAATTAGCTTTAAATTTAATACGCTACGGTATAAACATTTGTTATACGATTATCATTTTCACTAATTTCTAAATACTCGACCGAAATCTGCGTCGTGGTCTGAATCCGCGAATAATTTGATGATAATAAAAAATCTAAATATACACAAGGCCCAGGGAATATAAACATAAAATTGAGTGCCTCTTTCCATAAGTAACATAGGCCTACCAAAATTTATTTTGGCCTATACTCAACAGTATCCGAAAAAAGTTTGTGTTCCCACCCAGAATAATAATGGTTTTCTTCAAAATTTAGATCCCAAACAAATATAAACTAGCTCAAATAACAGCGCAAATCAAGAAAAAGAATATCAAAGTAGTTACTCGAATCAAGTTAAATTATTTGGTCTATTTATACGTCAAAATTAATAGGTATGCTCCATATATAATGCACATATCATGCTGCTAGATGTTAGTTTTGATTTTCAATGCTGAGGCTGATATGGGACTATAACTACCTTGACCATCACATACCAAGGGTCTGTAAGCAGTATGCTTCCAGACTGCGCCCAGCCCCTCTGTAGGTGTAATTAATAACACCCAAAAAACATGTAAGGGCATGAGATGTAATAATAGTAATGGACTTGATCTTGGAGGGGGCCTAGCTACACATATTTTTTCAATATGGGCCAATTGTTGACATACAGCTTACAGACCTCTCTGAAAACACGAACTTCACCCAGTGTCCCTGCCATATTTTGACTTGACCACAGTTCGCTATGGATGTGATGCATGTATCTCCGATTCAGTGTTAGAATGTGTGAAAAATACAGTCTCCAGTTGAGTCTAGAAGTTATATTTTAACATTTCCTCATCACATTTTAAAAATATTAATTTGTCATTTTTGTCCCTTGAAAATTCATATTTACATACATTCGCATAATTAATACAGCAAATTTTCAGGAATGTATCAATCATTATAACACAACAGAATAAAAAAACACTTTCAGTTACAAATAGACTCCCACTCCATTTTGAGAACAGTGGTTCTATAGCCGGGTCGATTTTGCGACCCGGCCAAAAAATAATCCTAATCTGATGAAAGGATTTAGTATTTGCTAATTATTTGAAAAGCAAATACAAAATTCTGACTTATGTTTTAAATTCAAATATAAGCAATCAAAATCATCTTTGTGCAGCCCAAATACAAGGTAAAAGTCTATTGAGTATTCATATGACGCAATAGATGGAGCATTGAAATCCTCGTTTACACCTTTACACTTTGCATGTGCGGGCGGTACTGCTGACAGTCATCAACAATCCAATCTGCATCAGAAATCAAAATTTAAAACCGGTAACCTGTGTAAATTTAAGAAAATAAAATTTTCCATTTATTCATTGTGATTGTTGAATCCATTTCATTGACATACGAAAAAAATCATTATGCTATTCAGACCATCTGTATTTAACACTAGATGATTTTTTCACATCTGTTTACAAAAACAAGTAAAACAAAAATAAACATTATTTGACAATTTATATTTATTCGAATGCCAGGTATTACTTAAGAGCATATTAATGCAAGCCACTAATTTGTACTCCACAACCTCCCAACCGTAACCTTGGGTCACCAATTGCTCACTTCTTTTTTAAAATCCAAAATCTTCCACAACAAATTGGAATATCAGATTTTCGCAAGTCTGTTATATTCGTTATCTTCATGTTTTTTTGTGGTTTGGGGTTTTTTTTATGATTTTTTTTGGTGGGGGTGAATGAAGCTGTGTTTAAGAGAATTGTGGGCCTATAGACCTGATATAAAAGTGGGTGAAAATGCTTTAAATTTTTTACCCCAAAAACTCATCTGTAAAGTTTTAAAAAATTAAATAAAACAAGAAAAAATATCGTAAAACTTAATAGTCGGGTCAGGGGTTCTTTCGGGCATGCTACTGGTGGTGATCTGGTAACCCGTACCCACATGTTTCAATGCGGGGTGTTGGTGGTGGACAAACTCTCAACCCCAACCCTCAGGGTTTCTAAGGAAAATCTGATCCGAGGAGGTAGCTTGCTACCAACAAGGGGCATCAGCTCTGGAGAGCCAATGGTTGCCATCCAGCAAATACTGCCTTGCTTGGTGGCCGTGGTTGCCCTAAGGCTTAGGGCCCACAGCCGAGAGAACTGGATGGCCGGGCAGAGGAAGGGACACCGGGACCAATTATCATTTGCTCCAATAAAATCCTCACAGCAGTATTGCTCGGTGATTCTGCATGACTGAACTATACAGAGACATTTTTTTTTGTTGTATGAAACCATATGTGCACATTAATGGATGGATAGCAGCCCTGATCAGGTCTGGAATTTGCTCAATTGGTGTCATCATGCTATAAAATTTGTGTTTATTTCTCGCATCAGGAAGGATTATTACAATGAAAACTACTTGTTTAGAACCTTGCACATGTTAACAAAGGTCAAACCAACTTCCCAAGAGTGGTTGTAATGCTAAGAGATTCAATCCTGATGATCAGATGGGTTCACAAATCAAGATTTAATATAAATTTTTTCACCAAAGGGCATGGTAGTTGGCACCTTCTCAATGACCTTCAGGGTAGTTTGTTGGGAGAAAGGCCAGTCATTGCTGACTGGCAAGTGACTACCAAGTTACAACTCTAATACCATATCCAAGCACAAATGCCAATATATGTATAGGAATCAAATTTTCCAATGGATCCACTGGATTGAAGATAGCTAATGTTTATCTACAATATATGGTGTCAAAAATTATTCATTGCCCCAGTTTACTGTGTTAGCATCTTGCCAACTTCCTAATTACACTTTGGAGGTAAGACTCATTATAGCTTTTGTAATCCATTGATTTCATCTCTTTCGATCCCTGGGAGGTATTTGATCCTGAATAGAGGTTTGACATTTGAGCTGTATTAATCACAGACTCTAAAATAGATATGCAAACATAATCACTATGAAGTATGGAATTCTAATCTACAAGGGCTCAGTTCAGCGTCTGGATTGGCACTGTTAAATAGAAGTCAAAATGGCAACTGAGTTGGTCCTGGTTTACATTTTATACGTGAAATTAGAATAAAAACGAGAGAAAAATGACTTTTTGAGCACTCCCGGCGAATTGGGCGGCGGATATTGGGCGCTGTTATGATGAAATCACAGTGGTTGATCATTCTCAACCAAGGGCACTACATCGGACGATTGCGTCAAATTATTTGTTCTGCCATCCAATGGCATCTGCCCTATGTTCTGCCATTATACGTCATCGAACTTAGCAGAACTGGCAGGAGAACTGGTTGGTGTGTGTCCACTGCATTATGGGCCGTTTTTATGTCCATTAAACTGTCAAAAGCTCCAAACTTGAGTGTGATGAATGAACGGGATAATTGATTACGGGAATCGGCAGACTGAGGCCTGCCCAGAGATCCGTGTTAAAACTGGTAACCACCGTAACGTTATAGCGAAACCGTGTTGCCAAACATAGTAAAAAAGTGCTCACTGTGGACGCGACTTGAGGGGTGTATTTTTCATCTCCTCTCTCAACGTGCACCAAATTGTATTTAACCAATGCAATTTAAAGAAGCACCACAATTTCCCTTCAAATTGATACCAAATATGAGTGCCCATTGTACTCCCCCCCCTTAAACAAAAGCTGACCATGTTGTATGTTCTGGTATCATAAATCAAACTAAATACATGAGCTGCCTTTGCTCTCATTTTGATCCTTGTGATGAGGCCAACATATTTACAATGTTTCTTGACTTCATGTAGATTCGTCACCTATCTGATCTTTACCCTTTTGTGTTTGTGCATTTCTCAGGACACCATTTTCCCATTTAAAATGTTTTTACACTCGAGGTGCCCCAATTTTTTTTGAGCGCCATGTTTTAACGCTCAATTATTTTTGTCCAAAAATTTTATGTAATTGCCTCTAAATATCAGTTGTGCATATTTTGTTGTTAAAAAAAAATAAAACAGCCATGGTGGTTTAATGTAAATAGCTAAATAAGAATTTTCGTGGTGCTATTCAAAAACTATTCTTAAATCGTATGTGAGTAAATTGGTACATTTTTATGTCAGCAATGTAATGTATTCATGTCGTTCTATTATGAGCCAATTCTAGGGGAACAAGGCGAACGCGTATTTATGCGATGCGTAGTAGTAAAATAGTCCCCGCGATGTCGCGATCACTACACAGTAGATAAATGCACTATAACACCCCGCAATACCCAACCCCCTCCCAAACATCCCAAAACCCTCCTCCCCCAACATCCACCCCCTCCCCCAACATCCCACCCCCTCCCGATGGCATGTAGCGAAAAGGAAGGAATGTTGCCTATCCGAAGTACCATTTCAGAGATACAGAAAGTAAGCATTTTAATTAACTCATGGCATACCTAAGCCGCATATATCACATACTTTCAAATTGTAAAGAAGATGGCCCCTGCTCGCTTTCATGCAGTGCCTGCAAGAATTCTTGCGTATCGAGTAGCATTGTAAAAAATATAGCAATACGATGAGTTTGCATATTTAATTAGCTCTTTGCATACCAATTTGCCCGAAAATATGCCCAAAATTTCTAATCTGGTCAGACTCTTCAGCCACTCCCTTCCACCAAGTTACATTCATGATACGCTCTTACGGAAGTCCAGCAGAAAACTTTACACCAGCCTGCAGGAAAAATTTCAGTAAATTATGAAAACACGCAAACTAGTATTTAGCGATGCGTAAGTAAATATGTCCCGCCCAAATGTCGCGAATCATAAATGCAATAAATGCAACTACCACACCCCACCCACCCCGCAACACCACCCCCTCCCCAACCACCCTGCAACCACCCCCTCCCCAAACACCCCGCAACATCCCCTCCCCAACACCCCGCAACATCCCCTCCCACACACCCCCACCCTTCCCTATGGCAGAGTAGTCTCATGTAGCGAAGGAATTTTGCCTATCCAAAGTACCGGTTTCAGAGATACAGCAATTATGCATATTTAATAGCTCATTTGCATAGTTAAAGCCGGCATATTATCACATACTTCAAATTGCAAAAAGTTGTGGCCCCATGATCGCCTTTCAGGCAGCGCAGGAAGGAATTTATTTTGAGAATCCATGTAAACCCCCAGCTCAAAAAAATATTAGCAATTTACGCTGATTTTTGCAATTAATTAGCTCATTTGCATATTCGATTTTGCCCAAAATACGTCCAAATCTAATCAGTCCGAGAGAATTCTTCAGCCCGTTCCTTCCAACAAGTTACATCATTATACGCTTACGGAACTCCAGAAAAACTGTACACAGGCCTTGCAGGAGGATTTTGATAAATTAGGCAAAAGTAGATATTTAATTAGCATATTTACGCAAAATCTAATTAGCTCGAGAACTAATCACCCGCTTCTTTCCCACAAGTTACATCATGGTCCCCTAAGGAACTTCCAGATAAATTGTAATAAATTGTGGGTTAACATTTTTATCACGGACGACGAAACGGACGCTGCTTCATTTCATAGCTCTCCCGTTCCGAACTCGTTCGGGCGGGGGACAACAAGTCCTTCGGGAAAGTTTTTTTTTTTCATTTTTTGGCGCGAGAGAATGTGGTTGTGCGGAGAATTGATTTTCCATGTCAATCTTGGTGTGACTGTGACTATTGCCGGATCTCTAATCGAATTTTCAAGTTCATTCATCACACTCGTTTGGAGCTTTCGCGGTGTTGGGAATATTGCGAGAAACTCAACAGCAAAGGAACATAACACGGCCCCATAATGCATTGCACACAGCAACCCGCAATTGTCCGGCGTCCGAGACGCTAGAGGACATAGGCATAGTAATGATAGCAATGTGGCAGATAGTCCATGGCGGTGCCTGTGATGTCACCAATTGGCTGAAGTCCACTGTCAGGGGCCTGGGTTAACCGTCAATATTAACATAGTAGTGAATAGGGCCGTTGCAAGTTTAGATTGAAACCGCAAGTTTTCATGAATAAAATTGGTAAGCTGCAATAGTTAATTTGACTACTTGCGAACCAACAAATTGTATTACCAGATATATGACAACGAAACCTAAGCTTGACTGTATACTATACTATAGTAGGATTTTTGATTCCGGTCAGTTCATAAAAGTTTTTGGGGCGTGTTTGACGATTCCATTCATGCTAAGAGGGTGTATGCGTTATCACTAATTCAATAGAAATTCAATGTGACGATATAGGATCAGATTATGGCCATAATTAAAAATTGTCCCTTTTTCAGGAAGAAAATAATGCAAGGGACAATCAATGAATAAAATCCAAACATGAAACTGAACAAACGAACAAACTTAAACACATAAGAAAGAAAATGATACGAATAAGTAATATTACTCGCCAAATGTTCAGTCGTTGACATATTATTGCTGGAAGAGGAGGAATATCCACTATCAGAATCCTCCACCATTTTACAACCACATCAGCAATTTCAATATCGCATATGTGGTTCATGTGTTTTCCAGTATGATTTCTCTTTGTCCGAACATGCTTGCATGCATTTCCCTTCAGTATTTTCAATTAAGGAATATTAGAAAATTACGTTTAAGCCCATTTACACTGGTTTACACTTATTCGTATTCTTCCAGAAATAATGTTTGGCGTCTTTGTCCAATCATTATA
>JAMKCH010084063.1:0-15121 GCA_023653785.1 Ophioderma brevispina
CAAAAGCACCCACAAAGACCCCATGAAGAAGAATTCCCGCGTTCGTTTAGCAAGGTAGCCGAATTCGGAAACAATGTATACATTATATGCATTGATATACATATGGCTCCCATTGTAAAGGTCCCCACACGGGTTAGGTTTAGGGTTGGGGTTATAGGGCCTATAGGGCCTAGGGTTAAGATTAGGGTTAGGAATTAGGTTAGGGTTTGGTTATTAGGGTCCGGTGAGTACAAACATTTGGATTAGACCTACGTGATTCTACTTGACAAATAGGGGGTTATGTGATTTTATTTTTTTCTGATGGAGGGGGGTGGGGTCATATTAAATTTATTATTCAGTAAACCAAGCACCTATCTGCATATCAGCAGTAAATCATATGATGTACCTAACTTTGTGTGTGGGTTCTATGCAATAGGGCCTATGTAACTTTATATTGGGGGTTATGCAATTTTCCAAACACATCTTTCAATTTCTCCGGCCCCCTCATAAATAATGAACGGGCCATAAAAATATTAGTTTAAAGCTAATCTTAGCCTGTCGTACGAGCTAAGTCATTTAAACACCTAATTAGTGTCATCCTGTGTCCGTACAGCCAATTGACATAAGAACTTAGTTACATCCAACAACCGCACGCTGTGATAAGGATCCCTCTGTGCCGAACTACTGGGATAACCCATTGTTTCGGCAAGTAACCCTGCCGTTCGGCAGGGTAATGACGTAGCCCGCATTTTCGGCATGAATAATTGCCAAAACACCGGGCGTTTCGGCAGATACCCCTGACGTACGGCAAGGTCATCTGCCGAAAGACCGGGCGTTTCGGCATAGCCCGGTATTTCGGCGCAGCAGTGCAACGCACAGTCACATACTACAGGGAATACGAACTCCTCTGTGGAAGACTGGTTAGGGTGACGGGTTTTGTTTAATATATCACTGGTTCCAAATTTTGAAACACACTTCGTGTTAATAAAAAAAGATTATCGCCTAAATAAAAAAAATCCTTTAAAAATGTAAAATGTAAAAAAAAAACATAATAAAAAAATTAAAAAATATAAATATCGTAGCCGCCCCATAGAGCTACGCGCTAAATCTAATTTTAAAAGCTTTGCGCGCGGGAAGCTGAGACAAACCTTTTTCTTTTCTTTTCCTATGTAAAAATAATTCTGGGTGAAAATTTTCGGATTTTGCCGATTTTGGAAACCTGTGCACCTACTTTTGTCCTCAAACTAGTCCTACAACTTTGATGTATTTTCAGTGCAGATTTGGCATTGATTTGAGAAATTATTTGTTTTTTCTGAAAATTGCTAGTTTTCTTTTTGGCATACCTGAACGGTGTATTTGTACGTGCTTCCTATCCCTCTATATGTATATTCATCCCAGTTTGCACCAAGGATATTTTTAAAAGTTTTTTTAATTAAAAGCTAATCACCTACGTTGTTCCGGTGTTTGCAAAGCTGTAATTGTTATTAAGTACTACTTCAAGAGACTATCATGCATGTTTATTGTCTTTTACGACGAGGTAAGATACTTTAGACCTCAGGTATTGTTGGCCAAATTGAAATCTTGATTGAAAGATTTGTCAAGTATAATTGAGCAAATTTGACCTTGTCAGAGCTGCAGTCATCCAACATAAACAACGATAGTGTTATTCAAATAGCAGGTATATCATATTAAAAGATAAACTGAATTTTAGCTGAGTGTTTTAACTCAGTATCTTAAAATACAATAATTTGTAATTGATGTCGTACACCAATATCAACATATAATATTCTAGTTTCAATTCTACCCAATGCAGCTGTGTTCTTAAAAGATGTTCGTAATTGTACACTTGACTGTTGCCTGTATTGATACATGTGACAATGAAATAAAGTTCTCTTGCCTTTTGGAAACGCGGAAATTGTGTGACATTGCGATGGTTTTAGCGTTTAGATGAACATATCAGACAACATTATTTCAAAAATATATCCGCCCACCTCTTAATTTGCAACCGTTAACGTAATAGAATATCTTTGCTTCGCTGACAGGCAGGAACAGATGGTCAGATACAAGTAATTAATTTTTCACTCAGCCATATATTATGTTATTTAAATCTTAGAATATTTTCAGTTTTTGCAGGTAGATTACGAATTCCCATAAAATTTAATTAGTCTGAAATCTAGCCATTGAATCACGGGAGTGATAAATGTCAGAATTGATAAGAATGTTTTGGTTCGGCATATTTTTCGCCTTACTGTTGGCTCACGGTTACGCCCTACGTGCGTTGGCGCTGAGGTAACGCGCAACTCAAATATGCATCTAATTGTGTTTTTCGAAAGATTTATGGTAGCGAATTATCTGATTGATACCTAGTTCATATATACAATTATACACTTGCGGATGTCCTCTTACTTGCAATTTCAAAGTAACCAGTCCGTGAAACTCTTATATTTAGCACGTACATAGCGCCCCCGCTCAGATGTTGGGATCGCAATTGTAAGGTGTGCTGTAATGGTAAGGTGGTGCTGTAATGGGTGAAGAAAATCTTTTTTCACTGTGTTTATTTTCAACTTCAGAGTATGTTGGAAGGAAAAAGGTCCACTCTTTAGGACTAACACTGGTTTAACCCCGCTAAGTTAGAATCCCTTTCAGAATACCAGCCCATAAAATTAAGCCGAATGATTAGTGCGGTTCCGTTACAGAAGAAAGAGCTTGTTAATCTGTATCCTTTAGTACAGAAATATTGAAAGCAAGTAGGCAGGAGAAACAAATTATTGGAAGTGCGGCAGGTTGACACATTCGAGTATGAACCAGTAACATATCCATATTCTTGTATTAATTACAATTTCATTTATATGAAAAATACTAAGAGTGAACGAAGAAAAGAAACTTAGCAGTAGAAGAATTAGCAGTAGAATTTAAGAGCTTCCTTAAAATTACAAATAGAAACAAGAAAAAGGTACAGCACGCGATGCTTATGATTTTTGATTCAGTGTATAACTTTTTCCTTTCCATTGATCCAGAATAAGTACCAATATACCTGATATGGCGTCACAATGGCGCCAAAAGGTAGAAGTATCGGATTTCATGCGGTTTTCAGCTCGTAAATGACAGTAATTGACTAGTTATACATTACATAAGAGTTGGTTTAGATCTCATATTGTACAGACTTTATATTCCTCAAAAAATCATACATTATTCTTGGGTTCAACCTCGCCACCTATCCTTTCGACCTTCGAATGCCATACCCTAACCCAGTGAGCGTGCTGCCCTTCACATTTCTTCTTTTCGCTAAAATGGTCCCGAAAGGATGAGAAAATGAGTACCTGGGAAGATTTTTTAAAGAAAGATTTTGGCCTTTTAGCCGCATCGATGGAAAGTTCCACCTTATAATAATTTTAAAGAGCTCATAAAAAAATTAACAAAACAGGAAAACAAAAACAAAAGACAAAATTTTTTAATCTAAAAGGATAGATAAATGAACTTAGTAATATAAAACGTATTAACCCTCGTTTACCAAGCCTTAATCACGGTTTACCAAGGTGGTTATAAAGATCGGGATGCTTATTTTCATGCGGTTTCAGCTCCATTTGATGGCAATTTACTAGTTTTACATAAACTTAAAGTCGAGAGCCAATATTGTGCAACTATTTTAAAAAATGAACCAGAAATTATTAGTCTTGGGTATTCAACTCCCCATCCTACCTTTTGAACTTGATGTTAACTATGGCGTCACGAATCTTCCAAAACAGGCCATCGACCCAAAGTCACATTTCGAGATATCGGCGATTGAAGTTTTCGAGAATTAATGAAATTGCCTATCTAAATTTGAAGCTTTTAGGAAAAGATTTGGTTGGACATTGTGGACATTGGGGAAACGTTCTTCATTTGAGCACGCTTTCCATTCAGTATCCTTTGTTTTCCTTGTCAATTAATTACAAAGTATTGTCTGTTTGCAAAAACAAAAAACGTCCTCTGTTTTCTATTTCAAAGAAGACGAATGCACATTGAGCTGTTTGGCGTACTCAAACAGAGTCGATCGATCGCCCTCGGACGTGGTAATTGAACATGTTGAACATACTTTTGCCGGCAGAGGGCGCTAGAAATGACTATCTTTTGTACTATTTCTAAGTGTCACTGTCTCTACAGGCAAAATAATGTGCCAGTGAAGATCGAAAAGAGGAATTATGAAGATCTACAATTTTTATATTTTGGTATTAGAATTGATTTAATCACATATTTAATACTTAATGTAATATCATATACATGTAAAATGCAAGTTTTGGTGAAATGACCCAAGGTCATATAAGTGGTTTTGCCTTTATCACAGTGAAAAGAGTGCTAGCCAGTTATAACTTTTCACGCTTTCTGAGTCAAAGTGGAATCACATGGGATAAATATCCAAAACTGATTCAAAATCACTTAAATGGGTAATACGAAAGGTATCACTTTGTCCTACTCTGACCATTATGTCTTCCTTTTTGCACAGTAGGTCAAAATAATATAAAACTATTGGCATGTCCTTACTATTCTGTTTGTTTTGCTGTCTCCATCGGGGGCTCGGGAAAACCAAGTGTAAATTCATAAAAATTATAAAATCATATAACCGTCTGTTCGCCGCAAATAAAACTGTCACATGTTTTCTTGAAAATGAATAAAATATCACTTCAATTTATTTCCTCAATATCAGTGACCAATGGATACACACGGACTTCAGCAAACAATGGAGTTAAAGATTCAATCACCGGCCCGGTATGCGCGTGTTGGAAACAAACCTTCAGATTCCTTTTCATCTGGGAGTGCATGGCTATTGTTATATTGTCTCGCAGTTGAAACGATTAAGCTTGTTATCGCATCTCCAATTTATGACTTTATTTTTTTTTCATGACGAAGCACAAATACTTATCCTCATTCACAAATAAGTAAATCTTGAGCTTCTATAGTGCGGTGTATCATTTTATCAAAAAGGAAGACGACTAAAAACACATGATAGAATGTTGCTGGGCAAGCTTTTGACCTAACAACTTTATACAGAACCAAACTCCTAACTTATCTTACTTTCATTTCTTATTCCACTTACCACGTTTTCAGAAGTAAACTTATGTCAACGACCTATATTATAATGTATACTGGTTAGTTATGTGAAAGAGGACGGGGAATTTGTTACTCAACCCTATCGTGGAGGTGATAACACTGGCTATAACAATGGCCCCGCATACCGCCATTGTAATATCTTTAGCTGAAGTCTATACATATCCATTAGTCTCCGATATTAGGCAAAGAAAATGAGGTGACATTTTAGTCATTTTCATAAATGTGTCAGTGTTATGTGGCGGGAACAGACAGTTATGTGATTTGTAATAATATTATGTATGAGATTTACACGTGGTTTTTGCCCCTACCCCCCCCCCCCCCCCTATGGGGACAACAGATTGTTTATACGTTGGTAGTTGGTCTACCCCCATAGTCTATATATGCGTGTACATACCGCATGGTAAAGAAGCTAATATACCAGCCAGCATTAGATTCGGAGTCGAAATTTTTATCAAAATTCACTAAAATTGAAACCAATTGAGAAAACGTGTGGCTTTGTCCACATTTTAATTGATTACCCTGTGAATTTATATAGATTTTTCTATTGAATATTAAATAGTTGTAAGGGCCAGGGTATTGATTTTTGTAGATCTCGGATGCTAAGTTTAAATGAGCAAACTTACCTGACATTTATAATCAGCTAATTACTTTTTTATGATTTTTAAACTACATCATTGTAAAGTATAAGGGTTATACATTAGAAAGCCAAACTTAATAAACTTGAATAAAAAAAAAATCAAAATAATAACTTTTCTTTGAAATTATTAGTCCACATTCTGATGAACACAAATTACGACACATGTTATAAATCATTTGTATACCTTGAATTTTGATATGCAAGTTGATATTGTCCTAATCTTGTCTAAATTGGAAATTGTTAATTAATTCATTCCACAAGAATTTAATCTAGGCTACTCGTAAGGGGGGGAGGGGTGGGGGGAGTTTTTGTTTTAGTATATACACAGTGCTTATCAAGTGTCTAACGTATGCGCTCTTGTTTTAATTTTTGACCTTGGTTTGTCAATATTAACAGCCAAAAGAATACCTAATCTTGTCCCGTTTTAATGCTTAGGCCTATACACGAGAACCAGTGTAATGTATTTTGCATCACCATGTCGGAGAAATTACATTTTGGACCATTTTAAACGCATATGCAGTTACATTGGACAGTTACTGTTTTCCCATTTCGTTTTATTGCTTTACAAAATACTCATTCTGGCCGGGGGGGGGGGGGGGGGGGGGGGGGGGGGGGAGGGGGGGGGGGTGGGGGGGGGTTAATTTTTTTAAGGGGGGGGGGGGGGGGGTTTGATTAAAACCAGCAAAATTAAAACAAAACACTCACCGGCGATTAGCATATTATTTATGCAGTTTAAGAAACAGATGGAAATATTTTCTCATTGTAATATGCTTAAAGCCAAAATGCGTTCTTTGCTAATTTTATCATTCGTGTATTCATAGCACTATATAACCGTAAAAGGGGCATAAATAATAACATAACAACTTTTGATTTAGCTTTTTTAATTTCTTTGTCCCCCTCCCAAGGAAGTGCAATGCCACTCATTTGTCAACTTTAATGTACTCTGGTGCTGCGAATATGACCTGAGTACACTTTGACAAATAGGGCAATAGAGCTAATTTCCCCTTTGGGGTAAACTTGAAAACTGAGGATTGGATAGCCAATACTCTAATTTACTGATGAATTTTCCTTAGGGATGTATATTTATGGATAAAAAATACATCTTAAGACAAATGCTGCCATTACCTGCATTGCAACATAGTTTAATTTGATGTTTGCGGACAATATTAAACTTGAAACTTGAAATGCCCAATTCTTGGAGTCATTTTTGATCCTTAGCCCAATGTGACTACAAAATGTGTAAAATTGGAATACCTAACACTGTATCCACCTAATTCTTTACCTTGAAACCCATCTTTCTTATTAAGTTTTTTAGAAAGAGGCCATTATGCCTGCTTCACCATATTGGCCTTTTTTTTTACCTTTTTGGACATTTTGAAGCCCAAATGTGTTAATTGAAAAGGCTAGCACTGTGTTACACTTAATCATTGTCCCCCTTGGAAAGTAATGAATTATGTCACCTTAACCCTCGTCTACCGGGGGGGGGGGGTACCACCCCTGCTGAACTTTGCTTCCGGTGGGGCTAAAATGCAGAAGCTTTGGCAAAAGCTTCCGAGTAATCATTTACTCATCCTTGTGTCATTTTAATTCAAAACAGAATGTGAAGGGAGCACCTTCACCGGGGTTAGGGTATGCCGTAAAAGTCGAAGGGTAGGGGTAGGGTTGCCACCCAGAATATTTTCTGGTACATTTTTTTAATTATTATCAAAGTTCCTCTAAAACTCTATATTTATGTAAAAACTAGTCAATTGCCATCATTAAGAGCGGAAAACCGCATGAAAATCCTGACCTGCTAACTGTTTTATCGCAAAATCGATTTTCTCCATTTTCTAGGAAATCCAATGTGGCCGACTCGTGGAATTTATGACGTCCATTGTAACGCCTCAGGTTATCTTAGTACTTGTTTTTGGTATTAATGGCAGAGGAGGACCGTAGCTATCTATTGTTTATTCACACCATAACATCTGTGCTTTTATAACTAATATCATCCCCCCTTGGTAATCCATGTTACCAAAAAGGCTTGGTATATCAGACGAGGGATTTGGAGAAAAGAGCGTTTTTGACTAATTTATTGTTTTGACAAATTTGACTGTTTGGCCATTTTTAACCCACAAAGTGTCATTGAAAATTACCCGAATTTTTACAGTAGATGCACCGTAAAATTTTGGTCTGACATTTGTTGATAGACCTTCTAAGTTAGGATGTTCTCAGTGCTTTTTAATTCTCTACACATTCACAATCTCTGTATAACTCGCAAACATATATTTTTTCAGTGTTTTGATTGAATCAATTTTTACAGTATAACTGTAATTTCACAGTAATTATTCGACAGAATTGCTGTCAGTAAAACTACTGGAAACTTTAATAATATTTTTGAGTGTGGCAACTGGCAAAAACGTCTCAGATACAGCTTCACACATTGTACTAATATAAACTTCACGCATACTTTTCTATAGCCTCCATTTTTGATGAGCGAGGAGATAAATTTCGCAGTATCCCCATTGATCGATAGGTCACTTATAAGCTGCCGTGCGGTATTTTTCAGGTACAGCAAACAGACGAATGCAGATTGGTCTGTTGGGAAGCCGTTTTTCATTTTGCGTTGGGTAGATATCCAAAATGGAAATCTATTTATATCTACAAATTGGAATGTGTATTTTTGGGCTCAATCTTTGGGTATATGAAAAGAGCCCGTGATATAGTATCAAAATGATGCAGCAACACTAATTTCGCCAAAATGGTCGATTGGCCGGTTTGGACGACTCGTGATGATAAACCCAAGTGGCAGGCACGACCTTCACATTCTTTTGCTTAAAAGTGACCAAAAGGATGAGAAATGGATTAATGGAAGCTTTTCACGAAAGCTTGTGCATTTCAGCGCTCGGAGGAACGTTCACCCGACGGAGGAATGGTACCATGTCCGCAAACGAGGGCTATTATTCAATGGGTGCAGTTTTCGTCAAGCATTTAATGAATTGGTTTAAACTACAAGACCGCAAAGATAATAGGCATCTTTTGTCTGATATAATTTGAATTGATTTATATTATGGTCTAACTACTTAGTTACTGGAGTCGTACCGATGTGGAAGTTGGCCGAATCCTCTTGGATGGAGTTAAATGGTAATAACAATTGTGGTTGACGTATGCTTGAAAGGTTCGTCCGTATAAAATGATGATTGTTTTTCTGATCATTGTACTTACTGCTGCTACGTTTCGAAGGATACTTGCAGTGTATGATTCATACTCTGTATGACCTAACCGTCTTACACTCACTCCAGATGAGAGATGGATGAAACTAGAAACGTCGTTTCGTGCACGACGGCTGATAGGTCGGGGCCGATCTCGTTGCATTTACAAAGTGGTGCACCCCGGGAAGTATATTTTTCTAAAATTATAAAAATCAGTTCTACTTGTGTTGTCACGTCTAGTATGTGCACTTTCCTTTAAATGACTTAAAATGTCATTTAGTTTCCCCCTGAATATCATTGACCACAGTGATGTACACCAGGATTCCATTGACTCCCGCAATCAGGACGCCATTAAATCCGCCCGGTATGCAGAGGACAAGCACTTTCAGATTCTTCTTTTTATGGAACTGCAGAGTCATATTTTTATTTTCAATGAAGTTGAAAATCTTTTAGATGAATCTCACGCCTATTTAATTGAAGTGTCCTTGTTTCACGAATTGACATGTTAATCCTTTTGTCTTTTTCTATCACGTCCAAAAAAGCAAAAAAAAAAAAAAAAAAAAACAAAAGCAAGTACATAGGTACAAGTACGTACATACGTCATAATTCCCCAATGCACATGGTTATGCACCGGACATTTGTTTCAGAGCGCCATATTGGATTGTAAACTTAAAGTCAATAATTTACACTATATTTACTGCTTTTTCAACCAAGGACAATTTTGTCTTCAATTTTTAAGTCTAGAAGTACTTGTACTACAATTTCTTTCATATAAGACATGTATAATTGCTGGCTTCGACACAGTTATCTTTTTCTGACCACATTTTTTACTACCTCTATACATCACACTTCTTGCCGCCAATTGGATTTTTCGGCTGACTTCCGTCAATACCCTAGTTTTGCCGCATTTTCTAACCAAGAAGACAATTTTTTTGAAATTTTGAGGCAATCATATTGCACCATTATCTTTCATATATAGTCATGTTTAATTGCATGCTTTCGATTCTATTTGTTTTGTTCTGTGGATACTGATAAAAGTGGGTTAACCGTCTATGTACACCGACAGCTGTGAATGATTCAACTTTTTAAAGAAATCCATTAGGTTTTAACATTTCACCCCGGGACCGTTATTTTACAGTTCTGAAGTTGCAATCTTCACTACAAATAAAAATATTATTAATTAGAATCCTTGATATGACGTCATCTGACATTTTTTCAATAATTAAATTTCGACCATGAATCAACATTTTTGACGACCAAAGAATTTGTTTATAATGGCGTCTTGCATCAAGTTCGTAAATTTTTTATCCTTTCTCATCTCAAATGTGAATCCCGAGAGGATTTTTAAAAATTCTTTTGTATTTCTTTATTTGGGGTGACCGTATTGTACGTACTGACTAGAGTACATTCGCTATCGTCTGCAACTGTCCTATGTGTTTTGTCTTGTCCCCATCGCTGTCCAATAATTAATCTTAAATATTTTATTATGTAAGGTGGGTTTTTCATGCTCAAAGTCACCTCCAGACTTGGCCTCTCCTGCGTTTAAGTTCATGTCCTTATCAAAGTCTGCCATTTTTATCTAATAAAGTTGCACATTATTTTCTAATATCTGTAAAATTATGAAATCTTTAAAAAAAAAAAAAAAAAAAAAAAAAAAAAAAAAACTTGAATTTGAATTTGAATACAATAAGCCGAGACAACTTCTGTGAGCCAACT
Source organism: Ophioderma brevispina (assembly GCA_023653785.1). NCBI lineage: Eukaryota > Metazoa > Echinodermata > Ophiuroidea > Amphilepidida > Ophiodermatidae > Ophioderma > Ophioderma brevispina. Next base: position 10,609 of record JAMKCH010084063.1, read on the forward strand.
TGGCATTTCTTGCAAAAACATTTAAGCGTGCTTATGCAAGCCTAATTCTACGATTCATCTTGCTAATCAAGTCTTCATGGAAAAGCAATTCTGCCTTACGATCCTGCTTTTAAGCACTGAAACTGCCCTTAAATCGGTTTGAACAAATGAATCTACACTTGCGCTTGATGATGGAAATGAAGCTGTTCTGTATTTTCCTCGACTATTCTACAGCTTTTTACACTAGTATCACAACATTTTTCATCGGTTGTCGTTTTCAGCAGGTATAAGAATTTCGCGTACATAACCATAATATCAAGCGGGGGGGGGGAGGAATGCCAAACTAACCCGCACCAGAACAACATCACTTCCGGCGTAACCTTAGTGCTAGTCTTTTTCAAGACTTAAGGTAGGAGGGCGCTCTTAACTATATCGAACGCGCACACACACACGTACTAAGGGCTAGGCCTGGTCACGATTTTAAATTAAATGAACCGTTTCATTGAATTGGCACTTTTGCACCGAGGTTAGTGCCACAAAACGTCGACGAATGTTCATGTTAAAATTTTTTCTAAATTGAAATCATGATGTTACTAACACTCTTTTGACGAAGGTAGAGCTGATTTTGTATGTCACTGAGACAAGACTGCCATAGTAAATGCAACGTAGCAGTTCCCGAAATTACCGTTTGGAAATCCCCATGCCCAAATCTAGCCAATCGTGTCCTACCCCCCAAATTCAAGTGCATTCGGTGTTTCGTTGCAGCTAAAAGGTCCTGACAGGTTTTCCAATTGAGAAAGTAGCGCTCAAAAACCTGCACCCTTCCTTTGGTGTGCTCGTGGGAACGCAGAAAAGATTGAAAATAAGTCACTAAATAAAAGAGAGACACTTTTTCTGGTGTGGTTGCTATAGTAGGGCGCGCATGGCTGAAAATATTTGCACAATTCACACTTAATTGTGTTAGTCGATGGTCATTTGCCACTCTTGCTGTAATGGAATGAGCAAAACATATAAAAGTTTGACTTCCTCTACGATTTTCGTCAAAGAATTAAAATGATCATTCCCCTCACTTCCCACTGCCTATTTGGCTCTGCTTTCCAATCCAGGTATAGCTAAATCACACATTATTTCATTTTCCCTGTGGATGTTTTTATTTTCTGGGTAGCTCAGTGAAGGTCCACATTTAAGCAAAAGTAAACTTGTTTCTTTAATCAGAATTTAATTTCCATAAGGTCATATTCATCAATATACGGCCAAACGTCCCATGTGTAACGCTACAGATTGTTTTTTCAAACTCCTTGGATGAATCCTTAAAACTATTCATGTGATTTGTTACTATTTAATATTTAATTTCTCCAGTAGATTACTTCATAAGCAAACACTTTACCAATTTGATTTGTATATAGAAACAAGCTTTTCCACTTGTATTATTTAAGCACTGGATTATCACCTATGTTGAGATTAGGAAAAAAATCACGGTTTAAATATAGAAAAATAGAATGCGTTTTTTTTTGTTTGAAAGATCGAACAGAACGGGGAACTTGTTGTTTTTTGACGCAACTAAAGAGTTGAAAGGCCCAGGGGCCTGATCTGATAGCAGGCGAGTTCCGATCACTGCGGCCCACAATGTCGTGAATGGCTCCAGAGTTCTACACATGGTTGGCCTTACCAACCATTCCTACCCAAGATATTGAGGAGGGCTACCCATCATCGCCCTTACTCCCAAACCAAATAAGCCCTGTTTACAACCCCAAGAATTTTTTTCTACCGCCCAAGCATACTGTGTGTTTCCTTCAAACCTTGAGAGGCTGATCCTGGCACGCTGCAGCCAGTCCGTTGAACCCATCTGCCCTGACTAACAAACAGAATTTTGCTGTGCGCCGGAGCACTGTCCTCAATTGTGAAACTCACAAAGGATATTGAGGAGATCTTTGTGGACCTTACTGTAGCATATGACACCGATTGGCAACCGGGGCTTGGCACTTGGCACTTCGCCACCTTGTCCAATTCATATGTAACATGCTTGCAAGCGTAGCTTTTGTTCTTAATACCAAGTGATGGGCAGAGCAGTCGTCTGAGGAAACGGAGTCCTACAAGGATCAGTATTGGCTCCCATGCGGTTCGTACTTGAATATTAGCGATTTACCTCAAACATCATGCTAGACATATGGGTCCCGGCGACATTGCCGTTCTTTCAATCGTACAGAAGCCTAGACTGAGTAGGACAAGACACTTACTGCAGATATGGCCCTTCTTGGCAGCATAGCTCAAGACCTTGAGACTCAAGCTGAGTGCACCAAGACAACCGCTACTGCCTTATCTTAAACCAAGAGGCTTTATCGCCCAGCCTTCAAATCAACGTCAATGGAGCGCCTCTGACCAACCCACACCAACTTACCGGTTGTGAAGCTTGATCGCCAGCTTACTTATAGGCAGCACTCGATTCAGTATGTGCAAAGGTATCTTCGAGGGAATAACCTCCTGTGCCGCTTGCTGGATCTTTATGGTGGGCTGTCCATCCAACTCTAACGCACCACCGCCCTGGCTCTTGCTACAGCGCTGCTGAATATGCCGCCCCAGCAATGGTGCAATAGTTCTCACCATCTGAGTTTCTTCAGGTATTGCACCTGCGGTGCATCGGAGAGAACATCACACACATAAACTGGTGAATAAGTCTCTGTTTGTAACAACAAGCAACTGCTGCCTAATACTTTTCCAAAGAATATCCCAGCTGGGCAGACCGAGACTGCGCTCTCGTCGCCCTTTCTTCGACACGCTACTTAACTCCTCCAGTTCCCCATTCAATATCCTTACAGACATGGAATACTGCCAGCTAGATACCCCAAGGACCTGTTGCACGTTCATTTACGGAATAGGTCGTTTCAACAGCAATATGCACCGATGGAGTCTGCGAGTATCTCCAGCCTGCCATGTGGCTCTCTATCACAGACTGGCGGGCATCGCATTCTCAATGATGCCCTCCCTTTCGTCCACGGGTGATAGAGACTTCTCAAACCCCATCCAATCAACAGTGAGCTGGCTCCACCCAATCAACACATATAGCTGCTGCTGCATACGCAAGAAGAAGAATAATATGCCGACTGACGGTCAATTGGTTAAAAATGGTTTATTTTCGTGCTAAAGGCTGACTCATAGATTTTCCGATGAGGTGCGCACTCATTTTCAAACAATTGGTGGTTTTTGCACGTACATAATTCTCGTCCCTATACAATCACTGTGTGTAAATACCTAAGCGCAATCGAAGTCCTTCCGATAGAAATCACAACTTTGTCATAAAATTCCGGATCCGGTATCCTATGCAACATTATATTGTACGTAAATGTGTACCGCATGAAAACAACAAGTCCGTTTTCATCTCTAATTTTGGAATTAAGCATTTTAGTGACATCTTTAGTTCTAGATGACTATTTTAATGTACTACACCAATATATTGTCCGAAATCTCTGATTCAGCCTTAAAACTTGTTTAACCTTAGGGCTTAAGGATGTGCTGACGTGTATACCCATTTACCTGAAATGTCGTTATTTACCTGACGTGTATTCATTTACCTGACCCATCTTCCTTTAACCCATAAATGTCATATTTAGTCACCTGATCTTCATTGATTGATTGTAATCAATTCACCTGGCCCCGTCTTCATTTAGCCTCACCTGACTTATTTACTGCGTGTGATTCATTTACCTGACCTTTTTTCATTTACCACTGTGTATTAATTTCCTGACCTGCTTCGTCTACCTGACGTGTGATTTTAGGTTACCACGCCCATCTTCAATTTACATGACGGTATTCATTCACCTCTTCATTTACCTCACCTGACCTTCATTTACATGCTGTATCATTTTGCTGACCTGTTTCCATTTCCACATGCGTATCCATTTTACCTGACCTGTCTTTATTTAAAGTGATGTGTAGTCATTTATCTACCATTTTTTTCATTTACATGCCGTGCCTTCATTTTAGATGGCGTGTATTAGTAAAATCAAGTTATCCCTTTAAAAAGATACGGAGCAATTTTCAGAAAAATGCGTCCCCAGCTTTTGTCAATTCAGAATTCGCACCAATGTGTTAAATAAGCCAACACCGTCCTTCAGATACAAAGATGATTTAGTGTTTTTCTGGCATTCACGACAGAAAATCCAATTATGCTTCTCTGTTGGAGCGATGAAGCATCGGCAAGTTCAAACCAAACTTTGGGTTTTCCTTTCTTTTTCTAAATGTAGAAAAACTTGTATCCTTATAAAATCTGGTCTGGTCCTTTTAATTGGTAATGCAACTTAACATGTCCACAAGTCACAATTAAATGCGTAACAACTTTCATGCCAAGACAGGCCAATGTTGAGATGATAGAATAGTGACAATTCTGTGAGTTGGTTCTATAATTTGGGGTGACGTGAAAGGAATACGACTTTTAGGTTTAGTACTTTCGACCAAAAACGCTGAAAAAATACGCAATTTTGACACTTTTCTGACATTTAATGAAGTCAGATTTAACAATAATTCGCTGCCACACAGT
>JAMKCH010084065.1:0-13569 GCA_023653785.1 Ophioderma brevispina
CAAGTTATGGGCATGATGTGATGAAAACAACTTGAGTAAATTTGGGCATAAAGCACAAAGACATACTGAGATTTAATGGCATTCATGTAGTCAGAAAAATCTGTTTTTGAGATTAACTTCAGCAGGAACCCTGTAGTAGTATAATACTTTCTCTTGAATAAGATTGAGTAACACTAAGTAACTCTAAATTGTGCCAGTGAAAAGAACAAAAACAACCAAGATTGGAAACAAAGGAATGATGCAATTCATTTTTTTTTAAATGAATTGTGCAAAATGAAAAACAGTCTGTGCACATGCAAGTAGATTAGTAATAAATGATAATACACAAAAAAGTAGAATACTATAACATTGAAAACACAAATCTATTTCAGAAGAGGTATACTAAATTACACATAAATAAATTTGCATTTTATTTCTTGGTTTAAGGTAAGATGTTGATATGTAACTAGAAATGTCAATGGCATATTTTTTAGCAAATACTATATTCAGAGAAATATGAACAATGGCACTGTAAAAATCCAACTGATTCAGGAGATTTATGCACTGCCTTTGTACGTCTGTGTGGGTATGTCAGCACTTTGAATCAATGCCCGCATTGTAATGCTGCATTCACTGCATAACACACTGATGTTACCGACTCAAGGAAGGTAAAAGCACTGCACAGTATTGATGAAATTGATAACTTAGTGGAATCCCAGATTTCACTGTTAAAAGGCCCTGATGACATTACAGCAACTTAAGTACACATACATATCAACAGGTTCGAATGCTGGAATTTCGAAACACGAGCCTAAAACTATGCAAAGGTTGCGCTTCACCAGGCCTGTATTAGTGATGGGACGTGTAAACGTTTAAACGTGTACACGAACGGAAGGGTCACTACACGTTTAGAAAATTCACTACACGTTTACACGTCAGCAAACCCTACTAACTTTTTTTCAGTATTATTTTAATTGCTGAAGTCAAATTTTCACCAAAATTACCTGCCGTCAGTGAAAAGTAAAGTCAACAGTTCCAATGCTTCTTCTAGAAATGGTTTCCGACTTTTACGGAAACAGGGAAATCCCCCGTTTACCAAGTTCTTGTACGTGAGTGGAGCGACTTCGGCATATACACCGCATGACACGGCCCCTACGCGGTGCTTCAATTACAGAGGGATCTACAAAAAAGGTAAAATGGCAGCTCCCACAGTGATTCGTCATTTGGGATCTTTGGGATATTCAACTGCTTTATTTTGGATTAAAACATAACATAGGTAAGTACAAACAACATTTTATGGTTCAAGATGATATTTATGATCGAATGCAAAGCCGGGTAACCCGATTACGGACGATTTATGGTGCAAGAATTGCATTTGCTTGGAAGCGCCAAATTCGGCAGTCGTTTACTTGTTATGACCGTTTAAACGAACGAAAATACAGACCGTGTAAACGGATAGAAAATTAAACGGTAACTCCCAGCTCTAGCCTGTATGCAGGATTTATTTATTTAGGGGAGTTCAGGACTTAGTAAAAGTGGACCTTTTCTGTAAAAGTGGACCTAACCCCCTAAAAATTGCCATTTTGGACTTTTTAAACATATCACCAAAATGGTGGACTTTATTGTCAAATTTTCTCTAAATTTTGGACCTTTTGTATTATTTGCATTTTGTTGTATTTTGACCTTTTAACCCCTTATTCTGAAGTCACAAAATTTTTGTGGAATTTTGAATTCCCCCCCCAAGTCTGTACTTTGGTAGTGAAGATTCCTGACTAAATAACTACAAATACACTAGAATTTTTTGTTCTCCTGGCTTGCGTTCGCTCTAAATTAAAAGAATATAAGCTGTGGCTGCTCCAGACCTTGGTGCACCTATGACACAAGTTTGGTTACAATTGAACTTCACGTTCAACTTTTTCACAAATTGAGGTCATTTCCAAATTTTTAGTTAAATTTTTCAACTTGACCTCACATGACCTTTGACCTTGGCCAATGACCTTTGATCTCACCAAACAAACTTATGAGGCCTCCTGGTGACCTATTACACAGTTTGGTATAAAATTGGCCTCTTTAAGTCCATACCCAATTATTGGCAAGCTATGAGTTGAAAAATATTGGCGCGACGTCAGTCGAGTCCCAATATTGTTTGAACTCATATCGAGACCAATAATTTGGGTATTGGGCGAACACAGAATCTAATTTTATCATTATTATGTTTTTGAGAATCTTGGTGTCCTATATTACTATACACATTTCATGATTTAGTAAGCTTGTCAGTTCCTGACTTGGGCAATATGTCTCTGTCGAAAAACCATCACTGCTACACCGGGCACTCTTCCGATGACGATTTACGCCGAATCTGAATGTTTATAGAGATGCGTTTGTTAGTATCTCCATCGTCGTGCGACCGTCAAACAAATTGTTTCAACTTCAAGATTTCCGCGAGTTGCTCTTTTCCTACCAAAGACTCGAAGTACAACAAGTTTCATTGCACATTGGCCGACGTACTGACAACTGGTCAGCTATTACTTTGCGCTTTCCCTTACCTGACAATCTTTACTCTTTACTCCACCAGCGCGGGCAGTACTACTCCCGGGGTGGGGCAACTATCCCACAGCTTTAATCAATCCATTTATTGTTGAAAAATCTACTTCCACCAGCAGATTAGCCATCTCTCAAGGTAAATAAAACAAACGCGTACATGATCGATGCAAAATTGACATGACATGAACGGAATTCATGTGCAACGCTCACTTTGACGCTACCGTACTTCCGCCTACGTCCGGGGTACATAATTCGCCTGGGAATCCTTAGGCCTTCGCGCTGCATTAATGCCGTGTTATTCAACGAACATGGCAGGCCACACACCGTAATGAATACCAAAAATGGGTTTTCCTATGGGTTCGTGTACGGCATGCGGCTTAATATACTGTCTCGTTACCAGGGTGCACAGACATAAACTGCATTTGAAATGCGTTCTGTGTTACAAATTCCAATTAAAGTTTAAGGGGGCATTGATTCCAAAGTGGTTGAAGTGTTGGACAACCAAAGGTTCGAGAGAGCGTCGATTAATTGAGAAGTGTTGTTTGTATTGGTTTCCCGCCAATGTGTTTAGTAATATAGGACGGAAGATTCTCAAAACATAATAAGGGGTTCAAATTGAACGTCAACTTTTCAATTGAGGTCATTTTAAAAAACAACCTCAATTTAAAAAAAACTTGACATCCCATTACCTTTCCCTTGCATATGACGTTTTTGACCCTCATCATATATGAGGGATCCCATGGTTGCACCTATGACAAATCAACTTAAAAAACAAACCGTAACATTTAGTGACACACACATATACACACACAACTACATACAAACACACACATACACAACGCACAATGTGATTGTAGATACAACTCAACGTAACAGGAATTCAAATTAAAAGTGGTTAACAGAACAAAAATAAGCAGGGTGACTTATTATTCTAGGGTTAATAAATCTAACCTTCGTAGAGTAAATGATGATTTAAGGCAATTTAGCAGAACGGTAGAGAGTGGCCATGTCTGACCACTTCCAAGTGGTTTGTGTGATGAAGGAAAAATAACTTCTAAATAAAGGTTCTCATGAAATATGAATGGAGAAAAATGGGTTAGTATAAGCTTAGATGCTAGCTTTGACCTGATCATGTGAAAGCCATGTAAACAACGCCCCTAACTCAAGTTGCATATGACACAGAAAGTTGAAGGAATTGAGACTGTTGCAATGTGTCTGGATCTATTCCTTCGCAAGTATTTCTGAGCATGATATGCTGCTTTGGGCTACTTCCAATGGATAAACCATTGATTTGTGAAGATTTGTATTTCATCTTGGGGCCACAGCTATAGATGCAGGCATCCATTACTGCGGTGGAGGAGCTAGAGTGGTCAATAATTTAATTCTTATTCTGCAGGAAATTCCTGACAGCTGCTTTGAAATGGCAGTCTCTCATCCCCAATATTGATAATATCCTCAGACACTGTTCCAACTTTTGATTTCCAAGGAATAAACATAATTTAAAATGTTCTTCTTTGTAGATTGTCATTAAGCTGATTCATTCTACTTATAGGCTGGTTTCTGAAAGGAGTCTACTTTAGGGTTAGTCCTACATGAGTGACCTTTTTTCCCTTTCAAAATACTGTGAAAGTTAAATTAAACTGGTGGAGAGAATTCCTCATGGATAAGCCGGAAGGCCCATCATAGGAATTTTCTCACCTGTTCCCTTACAAATTTTTATGTAGTGTTAGAAGGAAAAAAGTCCTGTCTCATGTAGACTAACTCCTGGTTTAACCCAGGTCTAAATTAGACTCCTTTCAGATACATCCACAGAGTTTAATGACCGTTCTTAGTGTCTTATTATGAGTTAGTACTTTAATCTAGGCAATTGTTTAAAAAGGTACACAGCGAGACAAAGAGGGACCCTCACCGCATTTTGTTGTGTCTTACAGTGGGATTACAATTAACTTGACGGGGATACGAACACCCTCATAATAAGCGCAACAAGCTACGCAGAGGTTTGGCACATACTTTAACCAATTACGCATCACAAAACAAGAATGCGATGTTCCTCCTGCCACCTCATCACCTCACACGTGTTCATTCCTGTCCGACAAATTATTAATCAGACTGTATCATTATTAGGAATTTTTTATACCAAAACACACCTTACCACTGGTTTATTTTTAATTACAAAATATGATATCAAGGTTGTTTTCTAATCCTGTTTGCAAACCAGGTAAAGAAATCTGCAAAACAAAAGGCATCATATCATGGATCATGTTGTATTCAAAATTTGCACAATATAACACTTCAGCGTATGGCCGTTTAGTGTTCCCTGGGTCACTAGTGACCCTGATATTTAAGCAGACTTATACGGAATAAGCTGCAGAAATTCTGCACTAAATGTGCCATACCCAGGGCCTTACAGGACTTAACAATCCCACTTGCATGACTTCCCTATTGACAAGCATTAGGGATTGAAGTTGAGGCCCTTCTCCAATCAAGTAATTTCTTTGGCATAACAGAGTTAAGCCGATAGACAAACACACCTAATTATCCTGTTTACTTAACTCTCAAATTGAAAATTTGCCATGCATTCCTCCTGAAGCCCGAATGTGTTTTAAGACCAATTTACACTTATTTCCTTCTTAACCAATTGTGACAACATAGTCGATTATTTTTTATTTTAATAGGTAACTGGATAATTATTTGCCATGTAATTATTATTTACAAATTAACACGGGGTGGTAGGCCTATTTGATTATGTTCCTCCTTGATACCTTTTTTTTTTGTTTATTATTTACCATTATTATTTACAAATTGTAACACGGAGGGTGGTAGGCCTATTTGATATAGTTCTTGTATACCTTTGTTTTTTTGTTTAGCATTTACTCCAAAAGGGGCTAAATTTGCTTTGCCACTTTTTTGTTTTTTGTTTTATTTTTAATGTTTGTACAATGTATGTGGGGGTGCGGAACTGATTCCATGTTTTTTGACTGTATTTTATACAGTCCACCGTGGCAGTAAGCATGTCCCCAAGTCTTTATTTCCAATTGAAGTAAGAAGCTGATATCAAGGAATAACCTCTTCGGACTTGCGTCAATTCGGACTTCAGTAGGGTAGGTGTACCGATTGCCAGAGACACTTGATACATGCATTTTGGTTATTCAGTTTTTAAAAATTAAGTTTTAGGATATTACTGGTAAGTCCCAAGGATTAAGTTAAATAGTTAAAGTAAAATCTATCACACACTAGATTATCCATTAAATTGAGGTTTTAAAAAAAAGCATAAACTTAACACACTCAGAAAAGTAACTTTTTACCTTTTACCTGTATGGCATTCTACTTAAAAGTGTGGGATCACAAGCTTTTATATTTACCTAGTTTGAATCAAAATTTCCAAGATTGTTTTAACATCATGATCAAATGTTTTATATTGTTTTAAATACGAGATAAATCAATTAGAAACACAATGCCTTAACGTTGATGCTTACCTCCTCTCCTAATCCTTACAATATTCTCCCATTTTCCCTAGGCCCCAAAATCATCGGGAATTTGTTATAAACCGTATAATGAAAAGAAAGGAAGTTGATGGTAAATTTCTGCAAAAGAAAAAAAGTGATTGGTATACAACCACCACAACCAATTTAAAAAATCAACAAACACATCTTTAATCTGTTATTTTGTAAAGCTCATGGCCTTATACATTTTTCGTACAGAACATTTAACAGGTGATTCGTCACCGATCATGGGATGCAATTATTGCTTAAGCACTGTACTACAAACTACCCCTAGAATTTTGGAGAAAACAGTAACTTTATTTGATGGGACTGGTAAACTGATAGTTTTGGGGCCAAATTACGAGTTTGTGGAATAAAAACTGGCAAAATTCACACAATTTAACCTTGGAGCTAAAATTTGTGAGTTTTTGTGGCAAAGCTGGGGTCTTAAGAACTGAATATACTTTAACAGGGAGTCTAAAGAACTTAGAAGAGGTGGAACTGGTTCTTGATGCGCACATACCCAACTACTTCCATCCTAGTTCAGTCCCCCCCACCATTTTTTAACAGAAAAAATTTATAAATAGCTGATATATGACATAATGTGCCCATCTTTTTTACATCAATTTGAAATCGTCACATTTTAAACCTTGGTTTTTTTTTCAGAGCTAACGCTCCTTTGGAAAGTTATTTTCATCCCATTGTTGTTGTCAAATTTTTCCAAGTACATTGGTGGACTCCTAAACAAGCTTAAGACTAAAGATGGCCTTCAAGTGACTTCAAATAAACGTTTGATGTTTATCCATTATTTCTTACTACCAAAATCACTTAATATAGCTGAAGGGTATATTGAAAGTCCATCGCCCATTGCATAGCCCCTCCCAGGTACCCATATTTTTACCGAAGTGGTCCAAAATTTTTGGTATCAGAATAAGCTAAACCATTTTTCTCATTACCTTGTGAAATCCTTAGGGCTAAAGGATGTTTTGGTTGTGATGTTATGGATCGAACTGTCCCCTTTTGGTCACCAATATAATTTAAATTTACAGAGTCTCTATGGGGATTACAAAATCACGTTTTTTAGCCTTCATTATCAAAACGGATTTGAAATTTCTGACGAAACTTTTACAGATGGGTTTTGAGGTGAAGGCCATTCTATCAAATGAAAAATTTTATAGACTTAAATTGGGCCCTCCCCCTATAATTATATTCAAATTCGCAATCATGATCCATTATTTTATTGGATTTAAATCCAATTATAAGAGCAGCATACCACATCCACTGTCTTCTCATTTTTTGTGGTATCTGTTTTTAAACTAAATAGATAAACATGCTACATCAGGGCCAAGAGGGTGACACATTGAGTAACCACAAATGCACCAGTTTGGGAAATTTCTCCTCATAAGGTCGTGTGATCCCACCAAAATCTATTCTTAAGCACATAAAAACACAGATTTTACACTCATTTTTGCCCCCAAGTGTTAGTACTTAGGGAATTTTTAGCCTGATCATGAAATGTGTTGTGGGTCCCTCTAGCTCTGTACACTTTTATCCCTAATGCTGACATAGTTGTGTACATAAAGTATAGGCAATTGGCAATCATTATGATTGGTTAAAACGAACCCCCCCTCCCTGAGCAGGGCCTTACTCTCACTGTACTTACCACATCAACTTTTTTAATCTTTTCCTCTCATCACTCATTTATATGTTTCTCTATACTTGTCCTCTCCCCGCATATAATCGGGCATGCCACGCTGTGTAGCGCCCCTAAGGCTATGATACACCAAGCATAAGAAAATTCTCGGCCACTGCTTTGTGATAGGCACCATCTACCCACGAGAGACCACCCATAGTGGCGTGTGTTTATCTAGCTCTGCTAGCATGGTACTGTTCCATTTTCTGCAGATAATATTAAAATTGTTATCCTTTATAAAAAATCTGACTTCGAGATTTACCAGTGAAGGGGTTTCTTGCTGGTCTTGTGATATATTTTCCCCAATTTACATTAGACATATTTGTAGAGGAAAATGGTAATTATTGGATAAAATATTGACAAAGAGGGACACATTAAATGAAACTATCAACCAATATGTTTTCTAAACCGGGGTTTGGGGGGGAACTCAAAAAATTGACAGGATATGTAAACAGGGTAAATGCTTAGTTTACTAAAATGTGATGCGATTCTGGGAAAGCCCACCACATGGTGGAAATTTATATTTGTACTTTTTACTATCACTGCGAGTTTGAAATATTAAGTTTCATAACTGTTTACTTCTTTCTTCTTTGTACACTGTCAAAGTTACAGCTTATACAATCTGACGACAAAAAATCAGTAAATATAACAGATTTTAGGTCTTTCCTTTATTTTTGTTTTCAAAACTGTCCTGTGCGACATGTACAGTTTTCCAGATCCCATCCAAACGGGGAAACAAGAATCAAGCCCCAATGACATGCAATGGACTTTGACTTTCTGTGCCACCTACCTCGGTATCTGGGCAGTTACAGTCAAAACCATTCCTTATTTAATCCTATGAACTCCACCATAATTGCTTCTATTTTTTTATCCCAAGCATAGCAACTTTAAATTTGACCCCTATACAACTGAACTTGACCCTTTTATTTCATTTTTGCAGTTTTTAACCTTAAACTCCCTGAATTTTAGGCTTTAGATAGTACTAACTATACTTTCTGAATGCCTTTGTATAGAAATCGGACATGGTACACTTTTCACAGATTGGATAATTAAAATTGGACCCCTGTATCCCTCTTTGTATATGTCCCCTCTCCTTAGGCACACTTGCAGCCTTAAGCATCATGTTTCACGATGTTCCTGTCATATTGTTCACATTTAATCACTCATCAAACCTTACTTGGGATTTTACTAATGCCGGGCTAGCTCCCGGGGTAATTTGGCTACGGACCTTCACAAAAACACACATAAAACTTGGTGGACAAAAATAGTAGCGAAGTTATTATGTAATTATGTCCAGCTGTATTAGGGAGCCAAGGCTCGTTGTGTTTTCCTAGTCCCATTGAAATGTGACGTTGTTCAATAATGAACAACGAAACCAAATGAATTTTTTGCCAGTTTTTATACCTTTCAGAAGCCGTCCTGGAATGCCGTGTTAAAATTTTGCTGTGTTCAACAGCCCATAACTTTTAAGCACAAAAGGGAATTAGATCATTTTTTTATGAAGTTTATCAATGACACTTTTACTCGTGCTTGATGAAGATCTGCACGCTAAACTGTTTACATATAGAGGACGACGGAACGTCTTTTGGTTTCTTTTTTTTTTACTTTCACCCTTATCAGTCATCTTTGGGTTGAAAATGCCTCCAAATGAACCCTAGAATGACCCCTTGACCCCCAATATGTTGAGGTCACATTTGCAACTGACCAGAGTCATTATATATCAGTCCCATTGACATTCATCTAAGTATTTGGACAAGTGCGACAATAGGCTACTGTTTGTTATCACCGACACACAGATTGACGAATCACCCAACACACGCAGCTCATTTTATAGTCCCTGTTCTGAACTCGTTCCCGCACGGACACAAAATGCATTAACACTGCAGTTCGGGTGATATGCAGTCACCTGGTTACTGTAACCAAGTCTATTACGCTTACCTGACTCATAATGGTCTTGGACATAATAAAGCGCACATGGATCATTGCGTTTCGGTCTACATGCAAGACGATAATGCACTGTTTTGGACAGATATGCCTGTTTGCGGAGAAGCGAGCTACATCTATAACTTCCAATAAATTATGTGCCAGAGTATAGTTCATGAAACTTTTCCTCCTAACCTACTGTTTTTTTATATTCTTCAATACTTTTCAGCAACAATGAGCCAGAAAAGAAAACTGTATAAAGAATGTTTTCGCAATGAAGAACACATTGAATTCAGTGCAAGTAAAAGTGAACATGGATTTGATTGGTTACAAAATATGAGAGTACAACTGGTCTATACTCTGTAGACACTACTGGATTGTACTGTTGTTTTCAATGGAGTTTGTCTAGTTTGACAGCTTATTTGGGGTGATTAGACATTGAATTTTTGTTCTTTTTTATTCTTTTGATCTGGCATGTAAGAATGATGTTTTCATCAAAGTTTTTTTGACCAGTGATGTTTAGCTTCCAGGGTTAGCTTTGCCAGATAAAATGACAAATGACCCCCCACCCTCACTACCCCACCTCTGATACAATCTTTCTGATGGCTAATGAAAAGACAACAAACATGAGAATAGCCGCTTGAAAAACATATCAAATAGTGCTTTTATATCCTTTTTAAACAGTATTTACCACCATTCTCACAGCACTCTGATTTGTTCATTACATATATACTTTTCAAGTAACCAATCAAAATAGTGCTTAGATGTGAATAAAAATGAGTATTCCAAGTGGGGGGTTTAACATAATGTAGAAAGTGAAGATGCCAGGCAAATGGTTAATATAAATCTATTCACTTTCCAAATCGTTAATATTCTTTAGCATCACTTCCATTTTTCTATGATATGCATCAGTGGGCAGAATCCTCAGCCAATTGAATGACATTTGCACAATGCAATATCACAGTAACGCCCTGACATCTAACCACCTTTCTTACAGTGTCTCTTGATTGGTTCATTACTTTCTATAACAGAGATAACTCTTCTGATCAACCAATCAAGTAGACTCCTATATCTGGGCTTTTCTTCCCACATTTCGATGGCTAATTAACATCATATGACCCTATTAAGTAATAATAACCGAACAAATCACGGTGGCGCCAACGGTTAAGGGTGTTTTCCATAGTTGCCAACATTTTCCAAATTTCTAAAATAAATTTTGTGATATCTCTCACATTTTGGCAAGCACTTATTTCCAGTCTGTAAAGTTTTTTCCACGCCTGTCAATGATGTTTACATCATGCATTTATTATGCTGAAGGTCTTGTAGTATTTGCAACATTATTTTTGTCTAGAACCCATATTAATTCTCAGAGTTTTAAGATCACAATGATAGGGTTGCAGATTTGCAGCACATTTCGTCATTTTTGAAAATGGGCTTGTTGTTGTTTTTCAACCCCTAAACGCCGAGAGGAAATTAGAGGCAACGAAAACGTGGTAGCCGGTCGAAAATGCTTTTACGTTGCCTCTTGGCCGTCAACACCTATTTTTGGTGCCGCAAATGACTCTCATTGGCGTTTCATTGCATTTGGACGTCTTCTCCCGGAAGAAAAAAATACGGCGATGTTTTTCGCTGCATCTTGGCCGTCTTCCCGTAGAATGACGCGATTTTTTTCGTTGCATCTGGGCGTCTTCCTGAAATGACGCGATGCGTTTCATTTTCATCTCGGCCGTTTTTCCCTGCAGAAGATCGAATTTGGCGCGATGCCGTTTCATTGCATCTCGGCCGTTTTCCTCCCGCAGAAGTTCGAATTTTGCGCGATGCGTTTCATTGCATCTCGGCCGGTTTCCCGAGCAAGAAGATCGAATTTTCTGCGCGATCTTTTCATTGCATCTCTGCCGGTTTTCCCGGCGAAGATCGAACTTGGCGCAAGGCGTTTTCATTGCATTTGGGACGTCTTCCCTCGAATGATGCGTTGCTTTTCTTGCATTTTTGGGCCGTTTACCGCGAAATGACGGAAAATGACAACGTTGTTTTCATTGCATTTGGGCCGTTTCCGGCTAGATATTGCAAACAAAGAGAGCAAGTCAATTCATACAAAAACTATTTTGCATGAACCCAATTTGCTCCCTTTTTCAAAGTTCAACCTGCCGTGGCCCTGCCACGTTTATTTCTTTAAAAAAAATAACAAGTCCATCTGCCGTGGCCCTGCCACTTTCCTTGTGATAAAAAAAGCGAACAAAAACGGGCCCAAACTTGAGGGTAATTCTTTCCAACAAGCCTTACTGCCTATGCATTCACATTTTGCAAAGAATTACCCTCAATTTGGGCCGGTTTGTTCGCTTTTTTATCACAAGGACGTGGCATGGCCACGGCCGGCGGACTTGTATTTTTTTTTAAAGAAATAACCGGGCCGGGCCACGGCGCAAGAACTGGTTGTTTCTTTTTTAACCATGGGGGAAGAACCTCCTCGTTACTTCCTCATCGTAAGGATACACAAACCCCAGGAAATACAGCATCACCACCGACTAAACGAAGCCCTAGTGCGGCCATAAGCCCAGTCCTTTTGCAACTAAGACCTGCTAAATCCCTGCAGGCCATCAAACCTGCACCCTAACCTACCAACTAAAACTTAGCCCTGCGGGCCATAAACACCAGGTCTTTGCAGAATAACCCCGCTAACTCTACCGGCCATAAGACCCGCGTCCTACTACTTTTAAAAGCTAAAAACACTTACCGTGTTAGCGGTGATGAGGTTATATCCTCGCCCCCAACAAAGCAGGCGGACCTCTGTCTAACGGTTAGCTATGAGTAGCTAGTTAGGTACTAAATTGTGGGTGCGATCAACGGTAGATAAAATCGTGCGTCAAACCGGGGTAAAAAAAAGAAAAAAAATAAAAAAAAAAAAAAAAAAAAATCGTGCGATCAAACCAGTAGCATCCTCATTTCCAACCATTACGTCTACAACCAAACCTTGGCGTTTCATGGGGCAAACCGGGTTCAATGCAACATACGCCCATGGATACAATGTCACTAGGAGAATCAATGCATTAGTACCACCATTACTACTTTACTTCTACAAGGGATTTGCAGAGAAAGGAAATAGGGTTGCACGACATGGGCTTTTTTAGTAGCGACTAGTCGCCCCCCCCAAATAGTCGAGACTACGACTATTGGCCGACTATCAAAATGTCTAAATTTCGCGAAGTTGAGCGTACTACTATTTCATTAGGTTCGAATACATGTAAACCATGCACTGTTTGACGTATTCACGGTATGATTAAGGCCATTGTCGGGGACATTGTCCACACTTTTGACGAGTGACAACACAATAACCACTAATTTTCATCGCATACAAACGATTTTCCGCAAATTTTCGCCCGTTTTCTCCGCAACAAAAATCAGATTTTTCCCGGCGTCTACAATTCTGCGTTGAGGGTTGAAAATGTGTCGAATCGGCGTAATTACGCACCAAGGGTCCTGGTAAAGAACCATATCCATTTTACATAAACTCAAATCACAATCAAAATCGATCATGTTGGATGACAATATGGAAAAATGTTGCCTATACTTCCCTGATCCCAGCCGATAATTCCCTACTTGACCCTCAAAACTAATATGTAAAAGAACCCCAAATATACCGCAAAATGTCAATCACATCAGCACAGAGATGGCTCTCTTAGGCAGTTGAAGTGTTGAAATTTGTGTCCTTTCCGATTGAGTATTTACAATAAAGCTACCTCACCCCCATTAAATAAATGGATCAATCCAAACAGTGGCAGTAAACAACACACCATTTTCCTCCATAGTTAACTCAGAGGGGGGTCCTGACATTTGCATTAAACAAGAATAACACGTAAATTAAGTCCAGATTATTTTATAAAAAATCATTTAAGAATAACAACCTAGATTTGACACCCAAACAAATGATCGTGTGTTTTAATACTAAAA